>VDFB02337124.1:0-126450 GCA_007258455.2 Sequoia sempervirens
TAATAAAAAATAACCAAGATGATAAATAACCACTTTAAAAATGTCAATCTATCTTAAGCTTATAAGCTCACAACCAGAAAACAATCCACACTCCAGAACACCACAAAGCATCAAGAACTAGTAAACTTACTTCTACGAGCTTGGCCACAGTAGATTCTTTCAGTATTTTGTTGAGAGGAAACTGAGCAGGGCTAACAGCAACAAATGCACTTGCAAAATAATCCGCAAATCGCTTTAATTGAATATTAGGTGCATTTCCGTATGATACCTGTAGATTTCAAACCAATATGAATATTAAAACCACTTTTTTGATGTGTTATATAATTGGAATTGTTGATTTAGTCCTGCAGAAACACCAACAAATTCACATGGAAATTAAAAATTGTATAATAGTTCACCAGAGATGATCATGAATGTGCAATCAAGAATTGAAAAAGTTCCTTAGGACTAGAAATCTTTTCTAGAACATCCTGAAAAAAATATCAAAACCCTAGGCCATAATCTAGACAATATTTGCTAAAATTAAATAACAAAATAAGGCTTAACACTTCATCTATGATACAATAAGTAAAATGGTCAGACAGCCAGTGACATTAAGCCATGCAAATGAAAAAGAAATACAAAAACATATAATGCCTGAAAATCAGATTCAATACTAAAAGAGCCAATGTCATAGATATACAAACAAAATTAAGGATTAAAACTTCATTAAGCTTAAGGCTTTCAAGTGTTCAATGGAAGGAAGAAAATGGCTTTACAGATCAACCAATAAAACATACAAAAACATAATCCAAAGCTACAGAGATTTCATGCATTACCGTGACTTCTGCAAGAAAATCAGTAAGATTTCCAGGATCAATTTTCGCTGCTGCTTCAGACAGAGTCACCTTTGGCTTCTTAGGCTTCTTCTGTTTAGGCTTTTTCTCTTCACCATTTTCAGGAAGTTTGGCCCCATTGGCACCCTCACCATCACTATCCTCGTCAGAACCAGAACCTGCAATTTTACCATTACTTTCACTGCCAAGTCCAGCGCTTGCCATTGCAGCAGCTCTCTGCACCTCTGCTTTCTTCCGCCTTTCCTCTGCATGTTGTTCCAGGGACTGAAAAACTGAAGTTTTCCCAACATCTCCATTTGATTTTACCTTCTCCAGACCTACCACAGGATTTGCCTCCTTGGCATTATTCTTCCGGTTTCGTTTGGGGTTAACAACAGTAGTCCAGCCATGATCTTTGCTCTTTACACGGCCATTGTCATCTATCAAGGTCTCATAAGCATTCCCATTTCCATTCTCATTGCCATCAACGTTATCCATCCCAACTCTAATTAACAAACAAAAACAGACCAAATTTTGGATTTTGCTGACTCTCCAGCACAGGAACTTCACACCTGACATATCACAGTTCAAAACAAAACCCATGCCACAGATTTTAGACTAAATTTTTAGAGCAGAACAAAAGCCTTCAAGTAACAACTAAAACCAAGCTAAGAACTAAAATTTGGAACCTACGGGAAAACAATTTCAACGTGCCAACCACAGATCCAAACACAGAAAAATTCAGACATCATACACGAAACTTAACCAACTAAATAAGAAATATTAATGACATGCTAAAACCCAACAAATCAGAAAAATCAAGCTCTACAGAACTGGAATTTCAAATGCAAATAGATCCAACATAGTTATACAAATAAATTGTATAAAACTAGAATATCAAAATACATAATAACCATACACAGAACTTAAGAACATGGAAGTCCATTAAAAGACAACCTAAACCCTGAACAAAGTTAAAAAAAACACATTTTCCAGGACTTGAATTTCCACCTAACCAATCATGATTCAAAACATAGGAAAAACAAATAATCATATGCTAAACATTCTACTAGGCACAACACACTTATATTACATTCTAAAGCTTAACAATTTTTATAAACTTCATGATATCCAACACGAAAATTCCAAAATGCATGGGAGAATTCTGGATCAAGCTGCATAAAAAACTCGGAATCTGACATTTCAGCTCTTCGTCAGGGATTCCTTAATGGTGAGGTCCATTGCAAGGGCCAAGCTAATCTCCAATGATGCGTCAAATGGCCAGGCCCACAACATCGGAGTCAAGTTTTTAACCGAGGTCGATCCAATTTGACCAAAACTGGTCCGTATCTATCCATTTTAGGTTAAACTTTCACAGTAGCACAAAAACTTTTAAATAACAAAATAAAAACCAGCCAAATCTAAAATATTCAGCAATACCATTTAACCCATCAAATATAACAGTTAAAATTTAGGGCAAATCGAGTAGACTAAAACTAATTTGTCACTGCAGTACGATAAACCTTAAAATCACAACATAAAAGGAATTGACTTAAAAAAATTCAAAGCTCTACACAGGACAGATAATTGCAACCTGATCAAAACTGAACCCAATCTACCAATTTTACGCTATATTTTCATGGCACCACAAAAACCATTACATGACAACCTACAAAAATGTTTTAAGAAAAGAAAATTTCAAGAATTTGCGGACAACAGATTCAACCTGTCCAATCACAATTCTAATCGAGAACATATCGAGCCATCTTAAGCAAATGTTACGCAAAAGTGCAAACACCATGAATCCACAACCTGCAAACCGACCAGACCTAAAAGCTTCAACTTCTCCAGAACAAATATTTCAACCTTGGAATTAAATTCACCATATGAAGAGATTTTAGCCTAAATTTTCACAGAAGCTCAAATACCCTTCTAAAACCTAGTCAAATCTAAAATTTTCAAGTTTGTTGAACAGCACTTTGATGTTCATCAAAATTTCACCAAATCCAGCCATTTCAGGCGCTATTTGCAGAAAATTTAGAGAACAAATTCTAAGCCTCACAAAATCTAGTCATCTCCGGCTCTAGCGATCGGATATTCTCACCTGCTTGTGCCGATCGCCCGTGATCCGCAATTTCCTGAAACTAATGAGATTTTTCGCTCTCGAGAACTTGTAACCCTCGACTGATTTATATGACGGAGAAAAGAAATTTTAAAAAAGAATAAAACGTTAGAATATATATATTGGATGGCCCTTCGGAATATAAATGAATCTGCCTTTGTATATATCCGCGTTGAGGCTATTAATAGTTTTACACCTAATTGGTTTTTTCTAAATATATAAAAATTCGAAAAAAGATCATAAAAATCGGATATTAATGTTCTCTCAAGTCCGATGTTGACGTGGATAATAACGTGGATGCCTTGACAACGCTGATTGGAAGTCTGTTTTACCGGCAATTGCCTGTAATTCCAGTCACCTGATCGGCGTGATCTTGTTGCCTAGTTATGTCAGCTAAAATATATTCCGTTTTAAATTTTTCTCCAGAGATATTTGATGAAACCGAGGGTCGCGAGTTCGAGAAACTTATTATATGCCACGTGTATGTTTTAATGTAAGGTTAGTTGGGTTTAATGTATCCAACTATCCAATACCATTAAAAAAGATATTAAATATGTGTTTATTATAGTTGAGGATTACATTATTTCTAATTTGTTTTAGTTGATATATGGATGTTCTTTAATGCATGCTCCTAACATTTAATTGGTCTATTTAATGTGTGTTGACTTGAAATTTAAGATTAGTATTCTGTTATGCCATATAATTTGATTTAAAGTATTTCTTATTTATTTTTTTAGAGTGTTGTGTATTTTAAATTGGATCATGTTTATGGTTTTATTTCTTAATTGAATTATATTTATAGCTTTGTTCTTATGATTTTCAATTTAATTTCGTTTTAATTGATGTTTTAAATATAATTGTGATATTGCTATCACGATTCAACCATGTAGTTTTACGAGTCAAACTCATTAACCCATATTTCATGAGTAGTGTTTCTCAAGAACCCATCTCTCATGATAATGAATGGTCCACTTAGCACTCATTGCATCTAGGTGATGCTCACAAAGGTGAAGCACCAGGACTTCCCCGGAGGTCACCCATCCCAATACTACTCCAGCTCAAGCACGCTTAACCATGGAGTTCTCCCCAATTTGACATGTTATGGAAAATACCTCCTACTTAAATATAATTGTTCTTCAGTAGTTAGTATGTCGAAGATTTGAATTGTATGTTTAGGGTTTATATTTAAAAGTATCAACCTAGGTCATTTTAATATATAAGAGAACATCAACTCATCTTATCAACAATATGACAATACATTAACATATCAATCACTATTGTTTGTAGTTTTAATTATCGTTTGCTTTATCTATATCAATCACCAACAATTTATGTTGTTTTTTATTTTAATAAATATTTAATTAGTCTTGGGACTTGATTGTTAGACAGAAATTGATTACTCTTCTCTTTTGTCGTGGCAATTCCTCGCAATGCTTCTAAGCAACATCTAATTTTCCTTGCACAAATATACATCAAGTGGAGCATCTTCCATACTAAATGTATGTGACTACTCAAGACAAAATCACACCATGTGGACTTAATCATGTAGGCATGGTCATGCCCCAACTCTCGAATTCCCAAGTGTATTTTTAGATTTCAAATTTTATCTCTTAATTGTTACATCACAACAACCAAAATCCACCTTGCATCAATGTTGACATAGGCCCTAATTCCTCTAATTTTGTTTTCAACATATTTGTATATTTTGTCTCAATTAATCATAGTTTAGCCCAATATGAATTTATATTTAATATATCCCAAAGAACTTAGATAAATTAGATGTAGGGTGTGTTGTATTCAATACATTTTGGTGAACCCATCCTTTGAAAGCCTCCAGGATTTTGCTCTAGGGTTTTGGCCTTCTCTCCATTTATAATTTCATATCTTAAATTTTTTAGTGTTCTCATCCTTAGTTTAGATCTTAAATTTGTGTGTGCTCTCATTGTTTATGCTTGCTTTTGATTGCCTTTATTGTTCACATTTTGGACAAACCCCACACTTCCACTCCTATCATTTAGGATTAGATATTGTTTTTCCTATTTTTTAGATTTAAACTCATCATGTGCATGTATTTCTCTTACCTAGGGTTTTATCCCTCTAATATTTCAAATATTTCCAATTACCCCTTGTACATGCTTCATATTGCTAGGTCATAGTGATGGACACCATAGACAAACTTTCTACCTTTGCCACATTGATTCATGATGATGATGATGATACTTATTTTTATGGCATGAGATGATATGACTTTAAGTACATCTCTAAATATCTTATCGATACATCTAGGGATTATGATAATCCACCATGTTCATCCATTCACTACAGCACAACAAGAAATTAGTGCCTAAAATAGCGTCAAAATTTAGTATATTTGAGTTCATCATTTGGACACATCTCACGGCACAAAAGTTGGTGCTAAATGGCATGTTCATTTTGCGCCGAATTTAGCACCCACTTTAGTGCCGAATTTGGAACCGAAAAAGTGGTGTCAGCAATAGCGCCTCCTTTAGCACCTAGAATAGCACCAGGAAACAATGTCAGAAATAACGCCTAGATTAGTGCCCAATTTGGCTTCCAATTTTGCTTCCATGTCTACTCCCATTTTTTCTTTTAGTTTTGCTCCCAGGTTTGCTTCCATGTTTGCTTCCATTTTTGCTTCTAGGTTTGCTTCCAGGTTTGCTTCCAGTTTTGCTTCTAGTTATGCTTCCAAGTTTGCTTCTAGTTATGCTTCCAAGTTTGCTTCTAGTTTTGCTTCTAGTTTTGCTTCCAATTTTGCTTCCAATTTTGCTTCCAATTTTTCTTCTAGTTTTGCTTCCATATTTACTTCCAGGTTTGCTTCTAGTTTTGCTTCTAGTTTTGCTTCCAGGTTTGCTTCTAGTTTTGCTTCTGGTTTTGCTTCTGGTTTTGCTTCTAGGTTTGCTTTTGGTTTTGCTTCCAATTTTGCTTCTAGTTTTGCTTTCAATTTTTCTTCCAATTTTGCTTCCAATTTTGCTTCAAGGTTTGCTTCCAATTTTTCTTCCAGTTTTGCTTCCAAGTTTGCTTCCAGGTTTGCTTCCAGTTTTGCTTCCGATTTTGCATCCAATTTTGCTTCCAATTGTGCTTCCAAGATTGCTTCTAATTTGCTTCTAGTTTGGCTTTCATTGGTGCTTCCTTTTTTTGCTTCTAAAAATGCTTCTTGTTTTGCTTCCATTTATTAATTTAATATGTTTTATTTCAATTTAATTAGTTAAATATATCATGCCTCTTAAATAACTCATATGATTATAGAGTAATTAATTTAATAATTTAACTGATATGATTAAATAACAAGATAATTATTATAACATGATCATCATCTATAATTAAAACAAGTGAATCAAATATCTATAATTTAATTAAATTTGACAACATCCATCCTGAGCAGTAAATTAAAATCATCATACGTAATAAATATCCATCCAAAAATCATCGACCACTTTTAATATATATAAATTGACAAGTTAATACTGATAAGATCATCATCATATATAACTAAAACAAGTGAAAGTCAAATATGCCAATAGATCAATAAAATGTCAAAATGATACATGTCCAACAGTCGATATAAGTCAAAATGATACATGTACAAATGATATAAGTAAAAATGATAAATTATGTAACTCAAATTGATACAAGTCAAGATGATACATGTCCAAATGATATAAGTGAAAATGATACATGTCAATATGATACAACTCAATAATATGGTACTATAGGCCATGAAAATGATACATATGATAGTAACCATGAAAAGATGCATCATAATGATATATCAGCAATGATCCATGATGCAGTCTATATGATCATGAATGCCACTAGCTACTACCAACAACTGCCTCATCATCACCACCACCATCGTGATCATCATCATCATGATCATCATTGTCATCGGCCTCAATGTCTTTCGTATATGCGTCATCATCATCCTCTACCATGTGATCTATACCGGCAAAACCAATATTTTCTTGATCTATATCATGATGAGGATCATCTTGATCTTTTGGAAGACTCGTGTTCTACAAAAAAATACATTTAAAATGAAAAGTTATTATTTATTTCATGCAATAATTTATTTTTCTATTATATATCTAATATTACAACCTATGAGACAAAACCATAATCATATTACATCATATCAAAGTGCACATACCATAATAAAATTTCAAAAAAGTTATATCTAATATGTCATTCCAATGATGTAAAACATGCAAAAATTCTAATAAATGTTTGTAAAGATCATAATTTTTCTTTTATACAATTTAACTATCAATTGTAAATTCTATTACATAACCTTAAGTGCCAACCTTCTACATTTTGTGCTATATATGATTATGTTTGCCTCGATGATCCTTTAAGAGTGAATTGGTCTATATATCTTCTTCTCCTATATTTCATAATTGGATATTTTTCTAGGACATTTTGGCACTGTAATATGCTTCAAAGGTTCTTTGAGAATTAACTAGTCTATATGTCCCCATATTTCAGAGTAAACATTTATGGTTTAGTTTTTTGCTTGTAAGCAACCTATCACATGCAACAATACTTGAGCATACATAGAATAGTTCTTCAAGACATTTTTTACTTTGATTATACTATTTTAAGTGACCTTTTCATGTATATAATCATATCATGTTCATGTGTGTTGATATAAGGCAGCTATGGAGGTAGTTCAAAGAGATGGCCCTAAACTTTTGCCTCACCTTACAAAGTTTGTAGGAACAGGAATAGGGATCGAATTTTGAGACTCTGGTTTAAGTTTGAATTCAAGAAATGACAAAATTGTGAAGACTGGAATGGCTTTTAATGTATCACTTGGGTTTTAGAATTTGCAATTGCAAACTGGTAACCCCAAAACATAGAATTATTCATTGCTTCTTGCTAACACTGTGGTTGTTAAGCATAAAGGGCCTGAAAATGCAACTGGGGTTAGCTCCAAAGTATACACTGATGTTGCATACTCATTTAACGACGATGAGGAAGATGAGGAAGTGAAACAAAAACCCAAGGCTGAGGTAAATGGAGGAGAATCAGGCATCTCCAAGGAAACCTTACGATCTGATAATCAAGAGATGACTAAAGAAGAGCAGTTTCGGCAATACCAAGCAGAACTTGCAAGGCAAAAGAATGAGGATAGTACAAGAAGATTGGTTGCAGGGGGCATTGGTACAGGAGATGGACATGGCTCTTCTAAGCCATCCATTGTGATGGTTTTGTACAAAAATGCGGATGATATCCCCATTTCTAGAGAGCTCATGATTCAGGTTGATACGAAAAATGATGTTGTTTTGGTACCCATATATGGCATCATGGTTCCATTTCATGTAGCCACCATCAAGAGTGTTACAAGCCAACAAGATGGAGGGAATTCTTATATAAGGATAATTTTCAATGTTCCAGGTACTAGCTTTAATGCCAACTACATGCCAACATTGAAATTCCCTAGCAATATTTATGTTAAGGAAATTTCCTTTAGATCCAAGGATTCAAAGCACATCAACCATGTGGTACAAATGATTAAATCCCACAAACGATCTGTAGCAATGAAAGAGTCTGAAAAGGTAGAGAGAGCTAAACTGGTGATGCAAGAGAAACTTCAACTTTCAAAAACAAATCCAATTAGGATGGCAGACTTGTGGATCAGGCCAACATTTGGTGGAAGAGGAAGAAAGATGATTGGAACTCTAGAGGCCCACCATAATGGATTTCAGTATTCAACCATGAGAGCATAAGAGAGTTGATATCTTGTATAAAAACATTAAGCATGCATTCTTCCAACTAGCAGAGAAGGAAATGATTACTTTGCTTCATTTTTATTTGCATAACCATATCATGGCGTGGGAACGAAGAAGACCAAGGATGTCCAGTTTTATGTGGAGGTAATGGATGTGGTCCAAACTTTAGGAGGGGCAAGAAGGCCAATGTATAATCCTGATGAAATTGAGGAAGAACAACAAGAGAGGGACAATAAAAATAAAATCAATGCAGAGTTTCAAGGATTTTTCAAGCGAGTAAGAGAGTTATGGGAGCAGCCTCATCTAAAAAAATTTGAACTAGAGTTTGATATACCATTTAGAGAGCTTGGTTTTCATGGAGTTCCTTTCAAAGCCTTTGCCTTTATTGTTCCTACAGTAAACTGTTTAGTAGAGTTGGTGGAATTACCTTTCTTAGTAATCACTATAGTGAGATTGAGATTGTCAATCAATTAGGCGATAATTGCCTGTAGCAATGAAAGAGTCTAAAAAGGAAAAGAAAGCTACACTGGTGACTCAGGAGAAACTTCAGCTTTCAAAAATAAAGCCAATTAGGCTAGCAAACTTTTGGATCAGGCCAACATTTGGTGGAAGAGGAAGAAAGATGACTAGAACTCTAGAGGCCCACCATAATGGATTTTGGTATTCAACCATGAGAGCAGAAGAGAGAGCTGATATCATGTATCAAAACATTAAGCATGCATTCTTCCAGCCAGCGGAGAAGGAGATGATTACTTTGCTTCATTTTCATTTGCATAACCATATCATAGCATGGGAACCAAGAAGACCAAGGATGCCTAGTTTTATGTGGATGTAATGGATTTGGTCCAAACTTTAGGAGAGGCAAGAAGGTCAATGTATGATCCTAATGAAATTGAGGAAGAACAACAAGAGAGGGACAGGAAAAATAAAATCAATGCAGAGTTTCAAGGATTTGTCAAGCAGGTAAGAGAGTTATGGGAGAAGCCTCATCTAAAATATTTTGAACTAGAGTTTGATATACCATTTAGAGAGCTTGGTTTTCATGGAGTTCCTTTCAAAGCCTCTACTTTTATTGTTCCTACAGTAAATTTTTTGGTAGAGTTGGTGGAATTCCTTTCTTAGTAATCACTATTAGTGAGATTGATATTGTTAACCTTGAGAGAGTAGGACTTGGGAAAAAAGAATTTGATATGGCTATTATTTTCAAAGACTTCAAGCGAGATGTACTCCGCATTGATGTCATTCCTCAATCTTCGCTTGATGGCATCAAGGAATGGCCGAACTCCATGGATATAAAGTATTATGAAAGCAGAATGAACTTGAGCTGACGACCAATTTTGAAGACTATTACTGATGATCCAGATAAATTTATCAAAGATGGTGGTTGGGAATTTTTTTAATATGGAAGCCAGTGATTCTAATTCTAATAATTCAGAAGAGTCAAATCAAGGATATGAAACCTATGATGTAGAAGAGGAATTAGAATCATATTTCATGTAGCCACCATCAAGAGTGTTACAAGCCAACAACATGTAGGGAATTCTTATATAAGGATAATTTTCATTGTTTCAGGTATCGGCTTTAATGCCAACTACATGCTAACATTGAAATTCCCTAGCAGTATTTATGTTAAGGAAATTTCCTTTAGATCCAAGGATTCAAAGCACATCAACCATGTGATACAAATTATTAAATCCCACAGACAATCTGTAGCAATGAAAGAGTCTGAAAAGGCAGAGAGAGCTACACTGGTGACTCAAGAGAAACTTTAGCTTTCAAAAACAAAGCCAATTAGGCCAGTAGACTTGTGGATCAGGCCAGCATTTGGTGGAAAAGGAAGAAAGATGACTAGAACTTTGGAGGCCCACCATAATGGATTTCAGTATTCAACCATGAGAGCAGAAGACTAGAGAGTTGATAGCATGTATCAAAACATTAAGCATGAATTCTTACAACCAACGGAGAAGGAGATGATTACTTTGCTTCATTTTCATTTGCATAACCATATCATGGTGGGAACCAAGAAGACCAAGGATGTCCAGTTTTATGTGGAGGTAATGCATGTGGTCTAGAATTTAGGAGGGGCACGAAGGTCAATGTATGATCCTGATGAAATTGAGGAAGAATAGCAAGAGAGGGACAGGAAAAATAAAATCAATGCAAAGTTTCAAGGATTTGTCAAGCGAGTAAGAGAGCTATGGGAGCACACTCATCTAAAATATTTTGAACTAGAGTTTGATATACCATTTAGAGAGCTTGGTTTTCATAGAGTTCCTTTCAAAGCTTCTACTTTTATTGTTCCTACGGTAAACTGTTTGGGAGAGTTGGTGGAATTACCTTTCTTAGTAATCACTATTAGTGAGATTGAGATTGT
The DNA here is from genome assembly GCA_007258455.2 of Sequoia sempervirens. NCBI lineage: Eukaryota > Viridiplantae > Streptophyta > Pinopsida > Cupressales > Cupressaceae > Sequoia > Sequoia sempervirens. Next base: position 11,062 of record VDFB02337124.1, read on the forward strand.
TAACCTTGAGAGAGTAAGACTTGGGAAAAATAAATTTGATATGCCTATTGTTTTCAAGACTTCAAGCGAGATGTACTCCGCATTGATGCCATTCCTCAATCTTCACTTGATGGCATCAAGGAATGGTTGAACTCCATGGATATAAAGTATTATGAAAGCAGAATGAACTTGAACTGGTGGCCAATTTTGAAGACTATTACTGATGATCTAGATAAATTTATTGAAGATGGTGGTTGGGAATTTTTGAATATGGAAGCTAGTGATTTTGATTCTGATAATTCAAAAGAGTCGGATCAAGGATATTAACCCTCTGATGTAGAAGAGGAATCAAAATCAGATTTCATGTAGCCACCATCAAGAGTGTTACAAGCCAACAAGATGGAGGTAATTCTTATATAAGGATAATTTTCAATGTTCCAGGTACCAGCTTTAATGCCAACTACATGCCAACATTGAAATTCCCTAGCAGTATTTATGTTAAGGAAATTTCCTTTAGATCTAAGGATTCAAAGCACATCAACCATGTGGTACAAATGATTAAATCCCATAGACGATCTATAGCAATGAAAGAGTCTGAAAAGGTAGAGAGAGCTACACTGGTGACTCAAGAGAAACTTCAGCTTTCAAAAACATGATATCAATATGTCAAATATATGACTGTGGCTGATATCCATATTTCCCATCAAAGCGAACTATGCCATTTTTTTCCTTCGGGGCATCGACGGGATATGAGATGATGTCTCCCCAATACCCCTTAGTCTCTCTGATATCATACCTTAGGTGTGTAATTAATCACTTATGACGTTCTTTGTGTTATCATCTCATCAGGGCAACTTTGTTTATATTCTGCCGATAGCAACCATTCCTCCTAATACCCTTTTCTTCTATCAGTTCATCGTTGTATCAGTGAAACCATGCTTTTTGTCAACCTGATAGGTTTGTGTCTCATCAATACCACTATGTACTTTATTAATAATTATCTTCACCATGCCGTTGTATCGGTCCATTGGTGAGACAACATGTCATCTTTCCCCGATATACTTTGGTGTCTCTGATATGCTTTGCCCAGGCTATCGGGGAGACAACAAGATGTGTTATGGCGATATTTTTTTCTTACTCCAATGAATCAAACCTTGTTAGCTTTTTATTCCTCATTGACTTGCTCATTCAGTCACCAATCATTTAAGTCATGACTTAAGTCATTGCAACATATCTTTACATGCTCCCTTGCATAGGTTTGTCAGTTGCTCGGTGTTATATCGCCCCATTTATTTTATCCTAAGTCGAGCTCATTATTATTTTTTAGTTGATTGTGATGTCCACCTCATGGGTTATAATCATGTTAACCTAGTCATGGCCCTGATTTTAAAACTAACATTAATTGCATGTGCAAAAATTTTGCCCCTTCGATTTGAAGGTCATATCTCAGCCGTTGCTCGCAAACCTTGTGGGATTTGAATATTGATCTCTAAAATGATGCAAGTTTGGCGAATGTTTGACACGTGTGTACCCACAGTGTTGAAGGTAAATCTTGGTCATATATCACACACCTCGCATGACTTAGACAAGTACTCTCCAAAAGCTTGTGAGGTCTACGAATGATGGACACATGGACTATTTCATTCGCTTGGCAAAGGAGGTGGAGCCCACGGGAGAGGATGATATGGTCTCCAGTTAGCAAGTTTTCATTGGCCGACGAGGTAATGAACGAAGACAAATAAAATTCAAACCATGTTGACCTAATCTCAACCGTTCTTTATGCCATCTTGGAAAGAGATCGACGACTACTATTCAAAATTGGATGCATAGCTAATTGAACCGTTTGCTTCATGCGAGCAAGCAATAATGGTGGACAAGACACCTGCAACTGCTATTTTTTCAACATTAATGCACATAACAACTTATTTTCCTCACACAATTTAGGATTACAAGTAAATTCAAAGCCTTTAGGAGATCATGCAAAGTATTTCAAGTTGCAACTCAAACAAATTAGGGTTTCCTATGAATGAAAAAGACATAAGTCAAATTACAAGCTTTATCTTTTACACAATCTTGATTTAAGGTAGGTTTACACTTCTTTCTTTCAAATTGGATTAGCTTGCATTTTTTAATTGCTTTTTTTTGCTTTAAAATTGTGCATAAGTGTGGTCTTCTACTGTGCTTCAAAATTTGTATATCCAATTTGCGCTAGTTGTTAATTAAGCACTAGGTATTGAGCTATCTTGTGTCAATACCCTAGCCTACTTTGAACCTACCTAATTTTCCATGGCTCCCAAAGCCCAAGGGTCTAGTTCTAAAACCCTAACTAGGTTACTCTCTTGGGATATTGTTGACCAACTCAAACCCTTGACAAGTAAGAAAGCTCAGGGGCAGGTAATATTTTATGGTCCTAGGATTTATGAGGGGTTGTTGGATAAGCAACATTGTATCAAGGATGTTGAAACACCTTTCACTGGATGGCACATGTTCAAGAATTGGTTTAGAAATAGAAATTGTGGAGTTCCCACATGCAATAATTGAAGATTAGACATGGGAAAACTTGTGGTCCCAAATTTCTATATGGATGTGGACTTGTTGAAAGACATTGCAACAAGGTATGACCCTGTTTCTAGGGTAATTAGGGCATTTGATGGCGCTAATATGGTCAAGATTACCAGAGATGAAATTGTTGAAGTCTTTGACTTGTCTAAGTGGAATAAAGACATGATCCCTATTGACCTAGATGTTTTCAGGAAAGAGTATGAAAATACCAAGGTCTTTTTTAGAACCACAATGTTTCTAATACATATTGCTACCACAAGATATGGAAAAAATAAGAGACGAATAAATATTGACAAAGATGAGAGGGAACCTTTCCCTGTGAAATATTTTACTAACTACTTTAAGAAGACCTTATATTCCTTATGCCAAATCATTGGTTTTGATCCACTAGAAGCTATGTGAAAAGAATATATGTACATGGCAGGCCATATCTAGCATGGAGCTTTCAATGTGGTCTATGATTATGCTACTTACTTGGTAGAGCATATGCACAAGGGTTTGGTTTCTCTTAAGGAAGTAAAGAATTGGGTTAAATTTTAGTGGTACTCCCTATTAATGCATATGTTTCTATACAAGGGAAGGAAATACTTTGGCAGAGATATGCCTTTGAAGACGAAAGAGGACGGTCTTGAGTTGTCGGTTTAGTGTTGGACTAGGATTCTAGATAAACATGATAAAAAGTTTGATTATGTGGTCTTTCACAATGTGTTTTCCTCCAAGCTGAGGAGATCCTTGATTCATGATCCACCAAGGATCCCAAAGGAGATTCATGATTTCTTGAGACCTATGGAAAGAAGGCCTAAATTGTAGATAACTCATAATTGGGGAGATATCATTCCCTATCTAGATACAAGTATATTCAGGGTATATGGGACACCTATTAATCCTTATGTGCTACCAAGGGATGTATCTTTGAGGATTAGATTTATTGAAATAATGAGACAACTAGGAGTTGCACAAATGGCACATCTGCCAGAAAATCAAAAGAAGGGGTCTTTCTTCCCTGAATGGACAACCTTTGCAGACTTTGTGATGGTTAAGGGAGGGTGGAAAGCTTTTGTTAAGATCTTGGAACCCTATGACTTGAGGATAGTGTGCCCTAGAAACAATGACCCCAAGGGTTTCCTTACTACAGTAAAGGCAAGGATAAGGACCAGTGCATTCGTGCATAACTTCTACTACCCTGAAGATGTTATCAAGAATATTTTGGATTTCAAGGTGCAAGAGGAAAAGAAGGCCATGTATCTTGCCTTCAAAAAGATGGTTGAGAATGTCTTGAAGTTTGATCCTAGATATGACACTTTGCCAAATATCAAGGGAGAATGGGGAAGAGTACAATATATTTTGGCAAACTTTGAAAGTGTTGTGAGTGTATTAAGAAGGGAAAGAACAATTCAGGATAAGGGGAAGTCATTGGTGGTAGAAGAGGGGCCATTTGCATATGAGGAGGAAAGACCTTCCTATGAGCCTCCAAAAAATAACATAATATATTATAGGAGCAAGGAGATTGTTAAGAAACAACAGAAATTGCCAACCCCTACTACCTCAAAAGGGTCAAGGGAAGCTTCTCCAACTAGGTAAGTTCAATCACCTCCTAGGAAAGCTCCACCTGTTGTTATTGAGATTGATTCACCCCCAAAAGGCCCTTCTCCATCAGAGTAGCCACTAGCCAAGAAGCAAAAAGTTGAGGTGAGAAAAATTGTTGACTACTTGGACACCGAGGAAGAATAAATATTAATCACTCTTGAGGAGATGCAACAGGGAATGCCTTCTCCTCCAAGGGAAATTGTAGCAGATATTGTAGAAAGTAGCCTCAGATTGGGAAAAGGGGAGTTTAGTGGGACACGCTACTTGGATGACTTCAGACATGAATCTTGTAAGAAATTTATGGAGGATGACTCTTTTATTAAAACAAGAGCAATTTGAGATTTTGCTTAGAGGGAGAAGGTCCAAATTTATGCCAAGAATGTAGCCAAGGAGAGGAGTTTACATCTTGAACTCCCTGAGAATGTTATCCAAACAAATGTAATGAATGCCATGAAGAAGGAATTTCAAAGTATTATAGTTGAGGAAGGAAGGGCGCTTGTGCAGAGAACTGGAGTTTTGATATTGCCCGAATGGGACATTGTTGATGTTGTTGTATTGGACACCATAAGAAGAATTGAGAAGCCATTATTACAAATTGAAGAAGAAGTTAGGTTGGCAATCAATGGATCAACATTTAGTGATTAATGGAATGCCTTGACCATTTGGTCATTGTCTACAAGATCTAGGAAACCAGTTGTAGCAGAACTAGCTGGCTTTAGTGGACAATTGGTTATAAGAAGAGTTGTTGACACTCTAGCTCTAGAGGCAGCAGACATGATAGTGAATGTTGCCAAGTTTTCCAAAGCAACGATAGAAAGCTTAACTACTGAAAGGGACTCATTGAGAAGACAATATAATGATCTTTTGGTTGAATATGATAAGATTCAACAGAGAGTTGATGAGCTGGAAACAGAGCTAGCACTTTGGAAAGGACAAGTGGAGACGTTGAAGTCTCAAGGACAAACTAGCTCAAGCCAAGCTGCATCAACCATTCCAGTGGAACATTCCCAGCCTTCTCCTTTTTTAGAATAGCCCATGACCATAATACCATACAACTTGGGCCAGGAGCCACATGCAATTGATGAGCTTACAAGGGAGCAACTAGGAATGTAAATATAATTGCAAAAGGGAATGTGTGTATTGTAGTCCAATGAGAGGGTGACATGTGTACAACTTTGCTTGAGGCTTGTTTTGCACCCTTATTCTATAAAAGGGAATTCAAAGCCAATTATACAAGTCTTTTGTTGAATTTTGGAGCCGAGTATGCAAGTAGAAAGCACAAATAAAATGCATTTTGAGTCAATGTCTTAGGTTTTGAGTGAACATGTCTAAGTTAAATATTTTAAGTCTCATGAGGTCAGTTTCTCTACATTCATACATTTTATATGAATTATTAATGAGAATGCTATTAAAGATCTTTTCATTAATATTCATTGTTCTCTAACTTTATGTCTTAGAGTAAAGACAAGGTCTTATTCACCATTTATGTAATATCATAAAGTTCACTCTTGTTGCTAGCTTGATTGCTACAATGATTTACACATCTTTTAGCAAGTGTTCATAATCAAATTAACTATCAAGACTATTCAAGCCATATACAATAATTACCATTCAATTATATCAACCTTCCTTCCTCGACCCCAAGGGAAAAAGAAGAATTCCCCCCCCAAATGGCTCCCCACTCCTTCCTTTTCTCCCTCATATCCCTTAAAACCAAGCACATTAAAGACTAGTACTTCCCAAAGCTGTTATGGAAGAGGAGAGTTAATTCCTACTGCCAATGATCAGAGTACACAACAAATAGAGTACAACTATATTTTTTTATCTCAAGTATCACTCTATAACCTCTTCAAAGATTATTGAAACTCAACACAAGAAATTCAAATTGACATATTAACACAACAATATCCAACTAAGTTATTGAAATTCAACTATTGATACCTTGTTCTCCATCCAAATTACAAAATCGGCTCACTGTTTGCTTTGTAACTTTTCCTTTTCAAATTGCTTTGGATGTCGGCCATATTTCTCCTCCTATCAAAACATGGCACATGGACTAGTTAAACAAATTAATATGCAATCTTTACTTTTTCCTAGGAAATAAAAAAAATATCATTTAACATATTAAATATACTTACAAATGTACTGATCAAGGCATGTAAACCTTTTTGGCCATTGTGATGTGTGGCACAAATTTTATTAAGCCTAGCCTTGGAGGCCTTGTCCTGAAACATATACTAATTCAATTTAACTATCCACAAAAAAATTTAAAAATCGTTTAATAAATTTGATATAATCTTATGAGAAAATTCAAATACCTACGTACTCTCCTCATCAGACTTCCTCCGTGCATCGAACCTCTCGTATGCTTTTACAAGCTCTTTCCATACTTTCCTACATACATCAAGCGGCCTTTTTTTGAGCCTTAGCTCGGGAGGGAGTTTTTTTTATCTTCTTTGTTTGGTTGCACCAAAATCTCTTACAATTTTGAGACATTTGTAGGTTTATCTTCTTTACAGCCCAACCTGTGCCAAATTTAGTCTTTGTGTCATGGATAACTTCTTTTTTCAGGTGTATGGCTATCTTTGAGAATGGAAAATGTAGATGGTCTTTGAACCATTGAAGGCATGCTTCCTTCAACCTATTCACAAACATTTTTCCAGTATTTGTCATTCGGACTTCACCTGAAACCACATTGTATTCTATCTTGGTATTGTAGGTACCAATGGAAGATGCAAAACATGGCATGGTGGAAGAAGTATGTGTCCCAGGAGTGGTTGGGACATAGGAAGTTTTTGCTCCCTGTTCCACATTCCTAGAGTTTATTGTTATTGATTTCCTCTTGGATCTTTTGCTCGATCCAGGACTGCTTGGGGAATCAATTGATTCCCTTTGACATGGTTGATTTGGTTGCAATGTTTCAGGTGCTTTACTAGATTGTTTTTCTATGTATCTGGAAAGCATTGTCAAGTACACACCATCCAATTTGTTCACTGCCTCTACACCCAATATGGAAGCCAATACCTCTTTATCTTTGTCAGTCTCATGTCCCTATATATATAATGGATTTCTTCTTTTAAATTTAGAAATAAAAAACTAAAAACTAAAAATCAAAGAAACAATGGAAATGTTTACAAATCTATAAATTGATAATGAATTACCTCTTTGTGGCCAGAGTCTGCTCTCTTTGCTCCCTTCCCTCTATTGCTTGACATTTTGAGGCAAGCTAGGGAAAATTATTTTCGTCCAATCCATGGAGGCAAACGAAGTACACACTGCCAAGTATGAAAGCAAACACTGTCAAGAAAAACAATTCAGATATGTTTAAAATGCAAGGAGCATTTTTATGCACAACTACAATCAATATTGTCAAGTACAATTCAGATATGTTTGCAATGCAAGGAGCATTTTTATGCATAAAAATGGCATTATAGAGGATAATTGAAAGTTTAATGAAGCAACATCACGTGGATCAAGTCCAATCAATCAAGGTTTTAAAGCAACTTCGCATTTGCATCCACTATCAACACATAAGTGGTTTTTCTACTTTTCTTAAAAAAATCAAGGCCATATTGTGTTTCTCTCTTTTTTTAAAAGGAGCATTAAAATTTTAAACCCCAAATGGTTTTTGACATTAAAAATCCCAAAAAAAAAAATAGTTTGAGGGTATATGGCGAGGATTATAGATTTTTTTTATTTTTAGTATGACTTAATCCTAGAGAAAACCTTTCTTTTTATGGTTTCCAATTATCGTTAGAGAATTTTTGTGGCACAAATGGAACAATCATTCCTAAACTATAACAATATCATACAAGTTTTGTGGCTTTGAATAATATGGAAGTATTTATCACTTCAAATGGCATTTGGCAAGGGTGCCAACACATGATTTTTGTAAAATTTGACAAGAATGCAAACCAATGAGCACAAGATTCAAAATCTAGGTGATAAAAATAAATCACACTAGGTGAATGCAAAATGACAATGTTTGTAAGATTTCTAAAGAATGCAAACCAATGAGTATAGGGTACCTAACCAAATTCAATTCATTTTAACACAACCTACGGGCAAAATAAACATTAAAGCTACCAAAAAATTTGATAAAAGTGTCATATATATACCTACCTACACTAGATGATGCCAACTACTTATGCAAATCACACATGATACAAGGGACACAAACAAGTCACACTAGCTAGAAGTAAAAAGAAAATGCTTACCATGCGCGGCTCCAACAATCTCTTTACTCAGAAAACTCCATGAAATCTCTAGATGCAACTTCCAGGTGAAACCCTATGGCGATTGAGAAGAGAGTTTCCAAAAAGCTCGATGGCAAAAAATGACACGTTTTTCCAAAATTTTGACATGTTTTTCCAAACTTTTCAATGTTTTCGCGGGAATTTTTTATTTTTCGTTTTTAATTCATTAGCTAGCCTATAGGCACTAACCTTAGTGCCGACTTTAGCGCCAAATTTGAACCCTAAATGTAATCTCTTTGGGGCATTAAAGGCAATGCAAAGTGTGCCTAATTTAGCGCATGCCTGTGCAAAATGATATATTTGGCATGGAAGTCGATAAATAAATACTATAGACATGCAAAATTGACATCATGCATCTAATGTTCATCTTTTAATTAAATCTCTAATGTTCATCTTTTAATTAAATAAATCAATTTTATTTAATTAAATCATAAATCAATCCTAAAGTTGCCCTTTAATTAAATAAATCAATCTTATTTAATTAACCTCTAAAGTTCTTCATTTAATTAAATCACTAACATCATCCTCTTTGATTAAATAAATCAAATCTTTATTTAATTAAATCTAAAATCATTTTCTTCTCATTTTGATTTATTTTAATCCTAAAATCTAAGTCAAAAGTCAAAATCACCTAACCTCATCTTATTTAATCAAATCCTAATTAAATTTAATCTTAATCCATGTCACATCCTCTAGCTTTTCCCACTTGCACAAATAAATCAATTTAATTAATTTATTAAATCTTTATTTTCTCTCGACTTGGCATCTTTGAGGGAATATTCCTCCAAATTTGAAAATCCCTCTAAATGGGATGTGTCCTTCCAACAAGGCATTTATTTCATCTTACAAGTCCTTTTGCCTTGAGCCAAGTGGCCATAACTCCATTTGACTCTCCCTCCACCTTGTCATTTTACTAATTTCAAATTTCAACTAATTGCATTTATGGGCACATTCATCAAAATGTGCACATCCTTTGCCCATTCACATCTTGACAAGTGGTACTTTCCCATTGGATGTTGAATGATCCCGCATTCATCCATTTTGCCTCTCCTTCTCTCAATCTCATCTATAAATAAGAGGCTTTTCTCCTCATTTTGGATCCACAATCTTATGCACAAGTCTAGTATCCACAATTTCATGCATTTGAATCTACCATCTTCATTGTGATAGCATCTTCAAGGCATTTTGATCATTGAGCTTGTCAAGGGTTGGGAAAGGGCCACTTTTAATATCAAAGTGCAACCAATCCACTATGGAATAGGTATACATTGTGCTTCTTTAAGCTTTCAATTAGTTTATGTTGTTATTTTACGTACATTATGAGGCATGATGTATTATTTCATAGGAGCATTAGTATGTTTGCATAGTTTGAACTAACCCATGCTAATGAGTGTTGAAGTTTAAGTTGTTTGCAAATTTGTGGTGCTCACAAATACTATTATTTTTATTATTTAATTTCGAGCATTTATTTTACTGGTGTCATTACTCTCAACTCTTTATCCCGGGCAGGTTATATTATTTATTCATTTTGATTTAATTAATTTACTTGGGATATTTATGTGAGGCATGTTATTCTTCCTTACATAAATTCATGAACCAAACATTCTTAAACACACTCAGGTTTCATCCTTAGAGTTTATCCTTCTACATTAAGGTTATAAATCGAACATTTTTAAGTAGATATGATTCATTTTATACTTTATTAGGGCTTGGATGCACCCCTTATCTATGTTTCATTGCTACTATCTTGATTATGGTTTAGGATTTTTTTGGTGTAATCTCTTTGATCCCACTAACCCACCCTTATTTAATGTATCATTGATAGATCATTCATCATGTATTATCATATATATTTGTCTATTGCCTTTATCCATGCATATATTACATATTTTGACATGTTTTTACACTTTGTTAGATCTCATCATTCCATCCTAAAGTAGGTTTTAATCAAGAATAAGGAATCCAATCTCTAGTTTTCAAACATAAAATAGGTACGGTTTTAATGAATTTGTGGAAGAAGTGTAAGGTAGAGAACCAACTAAAATTATTAGTAATAAGTTTTCTTTCATCTAGGATAACAAGGGACCATGGAAGGGATGTTTAGCTAAAACTATTAGTAATAGGTTTTATTTGTAGTCAACTTGTAAAAAAATGTATTTTTGATGTGAATTTGCAGTCATCTTGTAATCATAAGATTTGACCTCTAGTTGTCAAGATTCAGCGTGTAAACTTTTTGTGAAGAGCAAAATTTTGCAATGTCCTATTTTGTTTTTCATAGTGCATCTTAATGAAAAGCGAGCGTATTAATAGGATAATTTCAACAATATTCTCTTGTTGCACAACTGTTATGTGACTATTGTCATTGTTGTGTATTACAGGATCTAGAGGAGGCCATGGATAGAGGACGTGGATGACATAGAACTACTAAATCGTAGAGAGGAAAGTGGGTGGAAGAGGATATGACAATGGAATCTGCAGATACAATAGAAGTAAGAAAAGAAAGCAACCTCAACCAAAGGAGGAAGGTGTTTATGAATTCACAAATGCTACAACATAGAGGAGATAAAGTCATTTTTTTGTCTATGAGGCCTTTGAGGTCAAACTTATTGGTTGAAAATGCATAGGAATGGTGATTAAATGTGATTCTATGATCAAAGGAAAGTTTAAAAATTAGGATGGCCAAAACATGATATCAATATGTCAAATATATGACTAAAGTGAGCTTTTGTGTTGGATAGCATATTTGTTGAAATGATATAATTGGTTTACTAAACATTATTTACTATGTTGTGTATTATAGGGGTGAGACGAGTCCATGGCAATAGATCATGTCATATCAAATGCAGACACAACGGATGAAGCGAGACATCAGGTACTCAAATTTTGACTTAACTTAGGAAAAAATGATCTAATGGCATTTTTTGATATGTCCATCTTTTTTCATAGTATTATTGAAATTTATAATGTATTATCCAATCTTGAAATAAATTAATGCATGTTGTTGATTATTTTAGATGGAGATTGGAGCAAATGCAAAGCCTAAGTGTTCAACTAGCAAAAGAAGAAGATATGTACGTGGATGTGGGCCTAAAATTGTTATATCATGTAGATGACAGTGGTGGAAGAGGATATGATAATGGATCTTCCAACAAATGATTGCAGTAAAGAAGAGGTTGGTTAGGATATTATATTGGTAAGGGAATTGGCGATATGTTTGGAGGGAATGATCATCAGAAAGACATGATTCATAGTCTCACCGATGAAGAAATTCATCGGCGAGATGAACTTCAGCGGAAGAGAGATAAGAAGGTCATACCAAGTGTAGTTCCACCAGCAAGAAAACCATTGTCTTAGCTATCAAAATTGATGAAGAAAACATACCGGCAGGATTGGCTTGGTATATTGTCGATAAAGAACAAAGGAAATATCTCGACAAGATACATATCTTTGGAGTAAGTTGAAGACTGTCTGCTCGACCTACTAAGTCACAGCGATAGGTTTGCATCGATGGGAGTTATAGCGATATACTTGAGACCGAAGGGATAACTCTCGAGGAGACTCATAATGCCAGTGAAACTACATGACATCTTAGCGATATATGATCTATTGATAGCGAAGATACGAGTGAATCAAAGTAACTATCAGGGAGACTCAGAGTGTCGGGGAAACTACAAGATGTCTTAACAAGTGTTTAATGAACGTTGGTAAAAGCCTGAATAAAAGGATCACCCAAGATTTGAAAATGTCTTGCCAACAATATTACATGATGTGAGTGAAAGTTTCAAAAAAACCTGCTACACTCGTGTTTTAGCTAAAACATTAATGGCACCATGGAGCATAAGTAACTTCATGAATTAAGGAAAATTCAATTGAAAACATTATTGCAGAATTGATAGTGGAGGAAGCAGAGGGACGAATGAAGAATCAGGGCATTCTTTTAGCTCAAAAGTTTCGAGCAAAATATAGTAAGTTCTTTGTACCTTAATTTCTACAATTTTGAAGAATGGAAGCCACTAGTTCAGGAAAATCAAAGGGTAGAAAACATGGGGAAAGTAGTCAGTCCAAAGGGAAAAAATAGAAAACTGAAGTTGAGCTAGAAGGAACTGAGCAAAAGCTAAATCAAGATCTCATTGACCAATTACCTGGCTTTGGACCTAAAGCCAGATGATCTGCACAACTTAGGGTAGAAGTGGATAAATTAGATGACAAATGTAAGCTCATAGGAGATATTTGGACACCAATAAGAGGTTATGAAATTTTTAGTTTTCATTACTATCGGAGGAATCATTTTGAACCAGAATGAAACCTATGGAAGCTTAATCTGGGGAAGCTGGTTTGCCCTAATGTATTTGTCAATGTAGAATTGGTGAAATTGTTGGCCGCCCATTATAATCTGAAACTCAAAGCTATATGTGACCCATCCGGGAAACCACTGATACACATGTCAGAAGATGTAATAAGTGAGGTTTTCAAATTGGAAGGGGTATGTAGCGAAAAGATCATATGTGAAGAATTAGAAAAGGAATTCGGGAGGATGGACACAACTTATAAAGGTTGGAGGTTGCCCTTGCACAGAATTAGACAGGGCGGGAAACCAATTCCGCTGGAGGATAGTGAGGGACCCCCATTCCATGTTGATCTTTTTGAGCCCTATATGAAATACACTTATTTCTCGGTAGGCCAAGTGTTGGGAATGGAAGTCCCTAAGTACATGTCAATTACGCCCATGATAATTTCAGTAGATGTTCAATATCACAACTCTAGACCTTTTGATTACGCCTCATACATTTTTAAGGGGCTCGATTCTAGGTTGATGATAGTAAAAAGCAAAGCCTCTATCTTACATCTTAGGCATTATTCATTGTTGATGCACATAGTGTTGTATTTTGGACAAGAGTTAGGGTTGTGGCCCAAGGAGATGAGAATTTCAAAATTTGATAAGGAAGGTATGTCATTACCTGTTCAATTATGGATTGTTGTTTGGGACAACAAGTTTGCTAATTCTAGTTTGTACACTTTGAGGAGTATTTTGTAAAGACATTGTACAAATTCTATAATCATCTATGTGCTTTTTCTTTATCTGATGAGATAAAGAGGTTTCTTAGGCCTAAGGACTTCAATGGGACAATTAGTCACAATTGGGGGGATTGGTATTGCTTGGAGGATGCCACCATGATTAAGGTTTTTGGATTTGAGGATGCCCCATTCATTTTGCCTAAAACAATTTCGGACAGGATTGCATACTTGGAAATTGTCAGGCAAATGGACTTTTCCAGTGTCATGAATTTGAGTTCTCTTGGAAAGTAGGCTTTTATGCCCAATACACTATGCTTCGGTGATTTCACTGTATTGGTGGTCAAGGACGGGTACAACTTGATTCTTGATAAGCTACTGCAATACAAAATGAAAAGAGGACCACCGAGAAAGAATTTTGATCCAGAAGGATATATCAATTTTGTTAAACAAAAGATAAACTTTGGAGGGTATCAACATGTGCCCTATCAATTTCATGATATGATCAGGAACTTGGAAGCAAAAGAAGAAGAAATGGTGGTTGAAGAATATAATCAAGGATTACAAGATATAGAGTTGTTATCTTCTAGGGAAGAGACATCTGGGGTTAATGTGTCACAAGGTCTACATAATAAGATGTCAAGATTGAGAACTTAGGATTACACCTCCCCTGCCAGGGAATTGAGTGTTGAAGAGAGTATAGATACAGATGCAAGGCATGTAGAGTACAAGTCATTTGTAGCAGATGATGAATTTGTAAATTCTCCAGAGTTTAAGGCATTCCTATACAAACAAAAGGGAAAAGAGATAAGAGAAATGGTTGACAATGTCACACTAGGTAATGAAGAGAAATTACTAAATGATCTAAAGATAAGTGTGGATAGAGAGATGGCGGGTATGACCCCTGAAAAGGGAAGGAAAATGTTAGAAAGTGTTGGTGTTATGATTTTTCCAGGGTTAGATCTCAATTTTGCATTAGTCTTTGACAGTTCCTTGAAGAACAGTAATGCTACACACAAGCTCAGCCCGGAAAAGGTGACAGAAGTATATGCAGGGTCAAAATACAATCCAAATGAAGGGTCATTAATGATTTGGGCCTTGTATCCACCTCACAGGAAATCAGTTGTCATTGATACTGAAAAGGCATTCAGGCGTGTTATGAATCTAAAGGTTGGGGAGGCTGATCCTATGGCAACAGTAGAGATTGGGATCAATGTAGAAAAATTGAACAAAGCTCAAATACAAATGTTGATCAAGAAAAAGAAATGTATAAAATGAATAATGAAATAATGCTGAGAGAAAATAACCGCCTAAAAGATATGTTAGGAGTTACAATGGGATCAACAAGCTGCTCACCCATGGTGAAATTTCACAAGCAAAAGATCATTGGGAAGGATTAAGTGCATATTCTCAAGGGAAATATGATGCACTTGTAGCAGTAATCAAGAAAAGACAAGCCAATCTAACATATTGGTTGACTAAGCTCTGGGGAGTTCACTCACATAATTTTTTTGCATTGCAAGAACATGAGAGAATGGATGCTAGGATTTTGGAGAAGCTCAAGGAAATAAATCAAATGGATGCTCTTGATAATGTGGCAATTGAGGCTACAAATCATCTTATGAACAAACACAAAAACTTCTTTGAAGAATTGTGAGGGGATGCATAGGGATTAATTGATGCCACCAAAAAGGGATTGACTGCATTCTTCGATGATAGAGGAAGATTAAAAGAAATGACTAGGTGGAAGGATGAAAGTGAGTCCATGTTACAAGAAATTCTGAAGACAACTACCGCAGAAGATACAAAACTAGATGAAGCATGCGAACATAATGAAAAGATGGTGAAGATGGAGATCATGATCCAGAATGCATTGGGAGATGTAGATACACATGAGCATCGAGACTACTTGGACCACTTGTCAAAGATGTATTTATGGCTTAACAGAGCCTAATTAC
The DNA here is from genome assembly GCA_007258455.2 of Sequoia sempervirens. Lineage (NCBI taxonomy): Eukaryota > Viridiplantae > Streptophyta > Pinopsida > Cupressales > Cupressaceae > Sequoia > Sequoia sempervirens. The sequence goes on from VDFB02337124.1 coordinate 26,417, forward strand.
CTATTTTAATTTAATGTTGTTTTAATATAAGACATTTTCAAAAGGATGTGTCCTTTCAAGCAGTTGATATATAAATATCCATTTTTGGTAGCAAAAGAGATATAGCGAATAGGAAAAAGATACAATAGATTGCAAATGTTGATAATCATGAGACTATGATGCATATTTGAAACTATGGAGATATCAATGAAAATCATTTGATGTGGTGGCGTATTTCTGGTATCAGTTGTTTGTTATGTCAATTGATAGTATTATTGAAGTTGTCTCCAAGGTTGATGTTTTCTAAGTTATTTAAATTGATATAACAAGCGTATATTCAATTTATCAGTGCACACTTGTTGTATTTGTATGGTTTGATTAACTAGTTCTTTCAAGGAAAGATTAAATCCTTTTAGTCAATCATAGTAATTAGGGAATCTCATTTGGATCATTAAGAAGAACTTTGTAATCATTTTCTTGCATGTTTATACAAGTTGTAAACTCAAATTTATATGCCAAACAATTAGAATACCTGCCAGAAAGAAGTTACTCATTTTAGATCTTTCATCTGACTTCATACACCCAGTAAGGCACTAGTCTCTATCACTCCACCGTTTAGTTTTATTCATTTTTCACATTTGTTAATTGAACATATTAGTTTTAGCCTTGATATTGCTTATACAATCTATACCAAAATAAAACTCATTTATCCACTCCCATCTGCCATTGTGGGTAAATTACTTCAAAGAATAAACATAAGTCAAGTCTGCCTCATTCATATAGGTATACCTGCCTAGGTCTAGCAGCACCTGAAGAGAAGAAGGTTCAAACCATTTGGCCTTGTCTGTTACCCTAAAAAGTACCAAGAGTTTGGCAACCTCTTGATGTATTTTTCTTGTGTTTTTGAGAGCTAAAAAATAGCAGGGGTAATTACCACCAACATAATGTTGATGATAACAACCTGGAAGACTCCATCAAGCAAGCATCGAAGACACCCATGTTCAAATCGGGTGCAAGTAGAACCTCAAAATTGGCATGCACATTAATATTATTAGAAATCAAGTCACTATTTGGTTGGTTAGACAAAGGATTCACTACCCTACTGAAGTGCGTTGAAATCTATTTCTTACTTTGCATTGCCAATTGGTGTACATAATTCGTAAACATTTATCAACTTCATTTATATTTCTTTAAGGGGATTTTAAAACCATATATTGTAGATAAACGGTCCTAGTATAGATCAACATATCAAACATGTTCATCATAAGTCAAAATTTCAATTGATTTAATCTCTAGCAATCTTATAGGGCACTAAAAACTAAAATATTCCCTGAAGAGAATGTGTTGCCATCAACTTGCAGAGAGGCACGTCAGTTGTTGGTTGAGTTGGGGATTGAATATAAGCAAATTTATTCATGTAAAAATGATTGCATTTTATACAGAGATGAATATCAGAACAAGGTAGAATGCCATGTATGCAAAGAGAAGAGATATCGTACAGATGTACAAGGTCCTAAAGTTCCAAAGAAGGTTTTATGTCACATGCCAATTATACCTAGACTTCAACGAATGTTTCGTTGCAAGTCACTTGCACAATTGATGGAATGGTATGCAAAGAACAAGAGTAAAGATGGATTCATGCGAATTCTGGCCGACTCCAATGAAACACATAGAAGAAAAATTGCCAAGAAAATTCAAAGATGAACCCCGTAGTATTAGGTTTGGTCTTGCAATTGATTCCAGAGTGTGCATATTTTCTTTATTGAGCTCAAATTATAGTGTTTGGCCAGTTGGATTGACAATATACAATATTCACCCATGGATGAGTGTTAGAAAGGAGCACCTTATGTTGACTCTCATTGTTCCAGGAAAACATCAAGTTGAAAACATGGATGTTTATCTTGCGCCTTTTATTGATGAGATGCAACTCCTATGGAAATGCATAAGAATGTATGATATATCGTGTCCTCCATCAAATAGGTCCTTCATGTTGTATGGTGTGCTATGTTGGACTATTCATGATTTCCCAGGACTTGGTGTTTGTTCTGGGAAGATAAAATATTTACATATTTACACTCATAATTTATTTTCATCCCAACTTTCATACTTAGTTTTATACTATTTTTTTGATGTTATTAACATTACTTGTTAAATTGCAAGGATTCAAACAAAGGGGATATTTTTATGTCCAAGATGTGAAGAACAATTTCAAGGGTGTTATTCTAAAGATCTACATGAATTTATTTATGCGAACAACAAGGTTTTTCTACCACTAGATCATAGGTTTATAAATCGCTAGAAGAATCAATCTGATGGAAAAGTTGAAAATAGAGGCCCTCCCATGATTATGGGTCCAGGTGATTGGCTTAAGTAGTATGAAGATGCTGAATTGAAAGCTTGGGAGGATTTTTTTGATTAGGGTGATTCAATTGAAGAACTAGAACAAGTTGTAGTTCATATGCCAGAAGGAATGAAAAGGAAATCCATATTTTATGAGCTCCCTTACTGGAAGGATCTATTAATAGCTCACCTATTAGATCCTATGCACATCTTCAAAAATTTCCCAGATTCTATATTTTGACATATATTAGGCAAAGAGGATACCTTTTCTTCAAGGAGAGATATTGCTCTTTTGCATACCAAATTTGATAGAAAACATTTGTGGCCAAGCAGGGAAAATGAAACATATGCAGAAGCTCCATGGATTTTGAAAAAAAAGATCTAGACGAACTAAAAAATGTCATTCGTTCAATAAGGACACCTACTGGTTATGGGTCATCATTGGCTAAAGATTTTATAGTTGATGGACATATCACAGGATTTAAAACACATGATTTTCATAATTTTATGAAGGTTTTATATATCACCATTTAACATTTACTGGTAACATTGATTAAGTACTAAATATATTTTGATATTTTTTTGTGTGAGAAAAAATTACTAATGACCTTTTCATAAATGTGTTTGATAGCATATCATGCCATTAGCAATTAGGGGGGATTCCTGTCTTACAATTGACTTAAGGTATGCCATAAGTTGATTGTCAGAATTTACAAGGTATGTGGTTATATGAAATGTTCATGTGTGAGAGACATAGAGATATTATATTGCATTTTAATTTATGACTAAATGTTCATGCTAATTTACTTTTCTTATATTAGGTGGGTGACCTCCAAGGAGATCCACAAATCTTAAGTGCCAAAGTGGAAGAAGGAAATTACATAAAATTTTTGCGTATTTGAGGAGGAGCTCCCTACAAGTTTCATGGACCTACAAGCCCATTTACTTATACACCTAGTCGATGACATTGAATTGGCAAGTGTTGTATCAATGAGGTGGATGTTTTTCTTTGAGAGGTATATGAAAACTCTTAAAAGATATGTCCGAAAAAAGGCACATCCAGAGGGTTGCATGGCTGGAGAGTATGTATTGAATGAAGCATTTTTCTACTCGTGTGAATTCCTTGGTAAGGATTTTGAAGATGGGCCACACATCTGGGATGAAGAACAAGCATCAGATATTATTGATGGAGAAAAACCACAATCTAATGGTGTTCAAGTAGAAATTAGTAAGTAAATTCATGATCAGTGTGGTTGTTTTTCTTACAATCATTAATTTACTCTGTAATTTATTTGTCAAATTAATAGCATGACATTTGGAGCTTGAAATAAACATGTTGACATGTAATAGGTGTAGACGAAAGTGCTATATTCGATAAGTTCATTCTGTACCACATGGACTTTATGAACAAATGGATTGATCTGTATGATAAAAAGAGAGAAGAAGTGTTAGAAGCAAGGAGACAGTATAAGAGATCAAACCTAAGGAATACTCCACTTCCCACTGATCTACTTGGGGAATGGGGAAAAGATTGCACACTAGAATGGGTTACTAAACAAATTAAAAATCAAATAGAAGATGGAGGTATAGATTCAAACATAACAAAAGATGAAATCAACATGTCTAGAGGATGTGAAAGAAAGGTATAGTTGGAATTTTACAAAATGTTGTTTCCTTATAGTTTTGACACTATTAACTATTTTAATATTCATCATTATATTTTTTTTCACTGAAATAAATGGTCTTTCATAGGCGAGGAAATATCCAACAATGTGGGCATATGGTCAACATTATCATGCAAAAAGTATAGACGTAAAGAGATGATCCTTCGATTGTGACATCACGACTGAATTCAAGCAATCTAGTCGACAAGCTCAAAAGATAAGAATATAATTGAAGGGAATCTACAATATGTTGGGAAAATACAAGAAATTATTGAGTTGGATTACCGCTCTGTAATGCCCCATCTTGTAACCTAAAGAATGTTGCATTGACTATGATAGTGTAACAAAAATTTTTTAAAAGTGTAAACATTAACTTTACTAATTGCAAACATTCCCTAAGTAACGTGATGACACACTACTTGAAAATCCCATAGATTACAATAATATTTAACATTGCATATATTTAATTCACATAAACTTAAAAGCATACATTGAATAACATTTATATTACATCAATGAAGGTATAATGTACACAAAAGATTCTTTCTTAAATTGCATTTGAAATAACATTACAATGCTCCTTTTCCAAATGAGGTAGATCAAATAAAATTCTACATTTACATATTACAAATGTTAACCTCATTAACAATTGATGAGTGATACAAATATAAAGTTACCACTAATACAAATAAGAAAGTACATTTCTGCTCACAAGCTCTCCATCCAAGAACAACTGGTTGCCATGAACAAGAACTGGGGACCCAACGGAGTAAGGTGCACATTCCACCCAACCATGCGGTACCTATAGGTCCACCCCCCATGCTAGGAGATAGTAAAAAGGTTCCCTAGACATAACCTATAGACCCTAGACACAAGTAAAACCAAAGACAAAACTATACAAGTACAAACTTAACTTAATTGTTACATTGCTTCTAGAATAGAATGATCAAATATACTAAGTTCACAAGGTAACTGTTATTTTAGGTGGAGTGTCATCACAATGTTGCATAGGTTACCTAGGTGTTTCTTCCTAGGTTTTGACCCCCAACTTGGGTTACCCTGGTAACCTCTTACGAAACCCGGCCCCACATGCAATCTGTTGCGGTATCAAATATCTTTTAAATTAACAAGATATTGACTTTGCCATTCCAGGCCTTCTCAACTTATTCTCAAGACTGAACTAGCCCTCGAGTCTATAAGTGAGGCTTATTAATCTAGTTAAATATTTTAAACTACCTAATGTGTTGATTTAGTTTTCACTGACTTACTAACTCTACATGAGTTACCCAGGCACCACTTTGTGTGTCGGCCCTCACAAAGAGCCACTCCCCTAAAAATAACACAAGGAATCTAAGTTCACTAACTAAGGTAGGCAAAGTGCACAAAAATCAACATATAATACCAAACATATCACAACGAACATCACATCCTGTTCATAGAACCAAGTATCTAAACACCATGCAAAACCATGTGCACTACCCTAGTTTGTTCAAAATATGAAGCCATTATAAAAATTAACTCCCTTTAAGAGATTACATCTGGAAGACTTGAAATCACATATAATCCCCAATTTGCCCAACAAGAAAAATAAAACAACTTAAACTAGTTTAGGCAAAATAAAAATCTAATTTTAGGATTTACTAAATCCATTCAAATCAATAACATAATGCATGATAATCAACACTAACAGTTAACTCCAATTTCACATTCATACATAATAATGACACTTTCACTTTCTTATCTCAATACATTTCATTATGAAATATTTATTCATAGTTTTCTTATACTAATCAACAATATTTAATATATTTAAATAAATACAAGATCAAATCATTTAATTTCAAATTTTATTTAAATATATAAATATATCTCTTAATTGAAATAAATTTATTAACACTAACATTTTTAACAATCCATAAACCTTATGAATTTATAAATATTTATATAATATATATATATATATATATATAATATATATATATATATATAATATATATATATATATATATATATAATATATATATATAATATATATATAATAAATATTAAAATTAATATATATAAAATATATATTAAAATTAATGTATATGTTATATAAATAATATATACATATTTAATAAACTAAATATAAAATAAACTAAATTTGAAATAAATCTTTGTATTTATAAACAAATACGGTAGAGGGGCCGACGACCATCCACAGCCAAACCCTCCATGGGAGGGCACGGTTGTGCAGGCAACGTCAGCGCTGCCTGTGAAGGCAACGCTAGGCGCTGCCCTCACAACCGGCTCCCCTGTGGGGGTCGGCCATGGGGGTAGCCCCCTGCGGCTCCCAATACTATTTTTTTTATATACATTCATTTTTTAAATAAAAATGACGATTTTAAAATCGCGTATGAGATTAACACAGAGTTCAGACAAATTCTTCTCAATACATTTACTCAATATGACATTATATATATATATATATATATATAATTTCTAGTTAACAACTAAAATAGAATGTGATAAAAATTCTATAATCAGGTTAACATTAATAGAGAAAGCGGCTTGCCCATCCCCATGGCACTTCCCCTGGTTCGGGCCCAGGGGATACGGGTAGGGAAAGAAAGCGGCTTGCCCCTACCCCGCGCCCTAAGGAAAAAGCCTCTAAGAAAGCTAAAGTCTGCCATCAAATTGACTCTGATGTTGAGATCATTGAGGAAACTAACACCCCTCGTCGATCTCATAGACTGGTTTGTAAGCAGGACAAGGTTGGAAGCCTTAAGGAAGCCTCTGATTCAGACAAGGATCTCGAGAGTGACAATGAAAGCCATGAGGAAATGGTGGCGGGAGGGGAAGGCCAGTCGGTGTTGGAGAATAGTGTGTCCCATGTGTCGGAAAGTTTAAAGAAGGGCCCGTCAGGAGATAATGTGCTGGAAATTACCCCTCAGTCCTCTGATGTTGTTAAAGGAAAAGCCCCCTTGAAGGATGATCACAAGGAAAAAGACCAAGCTTGGGAACAGGTTGGCTTGCTGAAGGGGGGATTGGAGAGGCTTGAAAAGAAGGTCCAGGAGGTGTCCCAATTTGCCCTGAGGGTCATGCATAGGTCGGCAACCAGTCTTTGTTTGCTTCAAAAGGACAAGTCCGCGAATGGTGCTAAACTTGATGCTGATTTCAAGGAGCTGCTTGAGTTCCTAATGGTGGATTAGGTGACTACCTTTCATGATTTTCCTAGCAGGAAAGATAAAAATTAGGCCGCTAGGCCTATTTGTTCTTGTTTATTTTATGTCTTGTTGTTTGTTTTTTCTACTAAACTTGATGGGCCCCTAGTGGTCTTTGGACTTATTTGGATGGTTTCATGCTTGCATGTTGAACCTTGTCATCTTACATATACTGTTACTTTATGTTTTTGATGATGTACTATGAGTGATGGCTTCTTCTCTGTTGTCACTGTGTTGTTAGTGTGCTTTCGATGGATGGCCTTTGGTGCCTTGTACTTATGGGTCAGCACCCTTTTTTTGCTACTTTATATTTCAAAAAAAGAGAGGGTTTTCTACATAAATTGAGAAATTTAACATTTTATCACAAATTTTGACAAAGATCTTCAATTTCATCAACAGAGGATTTTTAATTCAAATTACCGAAAATCATTTCTATAGCAAGATTCTTTCCTGAGATTTCTTTTCCCCAAATTTAACAAAAATCTACTTTTATAAACCAACGAAAATTTCTTCAGAATTTTCTATTGTTAAATTAGGCCTTCTGTGTTGCTCTCTAATTTAACTATAAAACTTTGTTTCAAAATTTTCACAGAGAAGTAACAAATTTCTACATAATTATTTTTCAAAAAAAATCACCAAGAAGAAATACAGAAGTCACAAACACAATTATTTCCTCAGGAAATCTTTTAAATTCACAATTAACAAAGCTTCTACAATTTCAAACTTCATACAACCATTCTTTTCAAAAGACAATAAACAAATTAAATAGGGAAAAACCTGTATTCATGTAGCTTGAAAAAATTTGACTGTTGCAGAAACGCTTTGCTACTGTGTGCAACTTCCAAAGCCTTTATAAAATCCCCTCTTTCCAGAGGAATGCAAATACTAAACCAGAAGCAATCCCAAAACTTCTTCCAGAACTTTTAAAATTAAACCCAAAAGAAATCACCAAAAATATTTCCAACAGTTCTCTGTTCTTTTCATTTCTCGTGAAGTGTTTTCTTGTTTTCCCCAAATCTCATAATATCTTCTCGCAGAGAATCCTCAACAAGAAATTTGCAATAAATTTAACTAACACACATGGCAAAGAAGAAAAATATCTTCTAACAAACTCACGGATCTTTCTTCCCTCAAATAACAAGAATTTATTTTATTTTAAAGAATTCAAGAATTCAAAAATCAAAAATCAATTTCCTTTTTATTTTAATTCTTATTTAAAACTCTACTCCTCACAAAGCATTTAAAAGAATATATAATCTATTCTCTCAAATAAAAGAAACTTTTAATTAATTTATTTATTTATTTAATAAAATAATTTTAATCTCAATGACTAAATTATTTTACCAATAAACTAATTTAATTAATTAATAAAATACGAAGCTTTTAATTACTTTATTTAAAATTAATTTAAATAAACATTAAATTCTAAAGAACTTTAATCTAACATTAAATTCACAAAATAAACCTTATAGAACAAATAATCAAAACAGACCAAACAAGACAACCAAAAACACCAAACCTAAACTGACGACATACTGTGACTAGGTTTGAGACTAGACTAGGAAAATCCTCGTTACTACCTCCCAATCAACATTACCGTTGAGTCTTGACACGCTCAGACCTGTGAAACCAGGTGGAGTCGGTGTCATGTACCTGCAATCCTGCAATCAAACAAATAACATACATATATATAATCCATGATTCAAACATACCATGCGGAGAAAATCATGGAAATCACAGGGCACTCGCAAGTGAGTGATGCAACTCCATTCTCCACACCAATACAATATCACATCAGACTTACAAAGTAAATAACAATTAATCTACCATAAACATATAGATAGTAGTAACATATGAAGTAAACATCTATGCTAACACAAAGCATGTCAGAAATTAATTACCAACATACAATGTATCATCACATCACAAATAAATCCACCATCGCTCTAATGTCAGCGATCAATACATCAAAACCAAGTACCAGGGTCTATCAAAGTGAAAACATGCTAACAAAAAACATAAGCAAAAATGGAGGGGTACTACACGCTCTTTTAAATGTTGTATTTTTAAGTGTAGATGGTATGAAGCATTTGAGAGGACATGAAGACACAATACCCATAGTGGATTGTTTTCTATAGATTCCTCATGCTTCCTACCGGAGGATAAGGAGCCTTATGTTCTACCAATTCATTGTGAGTAGGTATTTCTTTAACTCAAACAAGAAGCGGTAGTGATCACTAATCTATTAATTCATAGTTTATTGTGAATATATACATGTGTTTATTAATCAATAAAATTGTTATAACATATGTCTAATATATGTATTTCGTTCATGTTCATGTATTTTTCCATGATATTTTGGACCTGAAATGGATGTTTGTCATACATTATGATCCAAGATTAAGGCATGTATTTGATGAAACATTATTGGATACTGAGCAAAACAATGATGGAAAACAAAATGAGAGATGGACTAGAGAACATCAAAGAAATTGACATCCATGATGATGTTGAAGATGGTTATGTTCACGAACAAGAAGACAACAATCCAGAGTTAGATGATGTTATGGAAGACAACAATATGGATGGTTTAGAAAATGATGATCCAAATACATCTACTAACAATATAGATGGTGTATAGTCAAATTTCAATGATGATGAAGATGATGCAAGTCAAGATGAGGATGATGATAATATTAAATACTTGAAATAACATATGAACATTGACAATGATACACTGGATGACATTGTAACAGACAATAATGTTGATGACCAAGACTTCTAAATTTTTAGAATTATTTGCAATCCATGATTAAAAAATGATGATTCTTATGGCCTAAACTTTGAAATGCTTCAATAATATTATTTGTGTCGATACAAATTACCTATTGCAATATCCTTAAATTGTTCAATCTTTGGTATGAATTGTTGGCAGAAAAAAATAGGATTACTTGGATGCTTCTTCCATTCATTTTGTATCAACATATGTTCATAAAGACACAAAAGTTAATAAAATATTAATGCATGTAACTCACAATTATTTAAATATGCAACTTTGTTAACTTTATTATTTTTAAATAGTTTCTATTTTTATGTTGAACATGTAACAAGGCAAAATAAGCTCAAATTTTCAAAAAAATTACTAGCTCTACCAACATCCACAATAAATGCTTTACTGTATCATCATATTCATTCACATAAGCACAATATTGAGGCTCAACAACTGATATTCATTCAAATATAAGAAGAAATAAGTATGGAAAACATAAGAAAAATAAAGAATGATAACACAATCATGGAGAATCTCTGATAATAAAATGTTCTCCATTATATTGCTTCAATTGATATTATAGTGCTCTTCTTTAATAATCCCATTGTTATCCCCTCAAGTTATTATGGAAGTATGAAAGGAATTTTAATTCTTAAGTTGATGGAAACCAATCAAAACAATTTCTCTAAAAGGACTTTTAATCCTTAATAGGAGCCAATTAAAGTAAATTATTGGAAAGGACTTTAATTCACACCTAACCAAAAACCAATCAAAGCATCCACACAATAACAACAAATGTGCCCTGATAAATCTTGTAGACTTAAATAACTTGAAAAGATCACTTTGGAGACAACAAAGCAATAAATAAGCATGAAAATTTGACACAACAATTGAACACTGAAAATGGATTATGAATTATAATTAGTCATCTCCATTATATTGCCTTTTAAATAATATGCATAATAACAAAAGTTTTTCAATATGAAATGGATGGGCGGAGGGGTGCAATCTATCTTCTTACTAATGTCTACTATAATGGAAATGCAAATATGAATGATGATGATCTTCAATCGGGTCTTGGTCTCCCTTTATATACGAGAGGCAACAATTTGTAGACTCATTACAAAAAGGTGTGATGTTTGATGAAAAATAGTTAATTAGCATAAATGAAAACATAACACTTCAACACGTGAATGCATTGATTCATTAATCTTCCAGCAAGTTCCTGTGACCACTTAAGATCTGTTCAAGGCTCCTACTCCATGATAATGCACCACCTATAGAGTGTATCTTCCTTGTGATGTTGATTGATCTTTAAGCTATAATAGCTGCCCATTTGCATCTTTGGTTTGGTTGATGAAAAAGTTGATGGCAGAGAGATGACAAGTGTATTCCTCCTCAGCATAAGTTTCCACATTGATAATTGCACCCTTCATATCATATTCCAGATACATCATCTTTTCAAGTTGTTTATGTGTATTTTGTAACACCATCTCTTTGTCGTTTATTTCTTGCAATGCAATAGGTAGATACATGGCGAGCTCATCCTTCCAATCATCTTGCTCCCTAGGATTTCCAAGGATATCATGGAGTGCAGGATGCAAATCAAAATAGTCAAGGTCCTCTTTGAGCCTATTGTGGTACTTGTGTGATTCCACCAGCTTATTGTATGCTTGCAATGTTTGACCTTTCATGGCTTTCTCATTTAGGAGCTCCTCCCTTTTTTCAACCATCTGTCCTTGAAATATTTCATTGTCCACAAGTGTTGAGTGTGTTTGTTTAAACAATTTCCAATATTCATTAGCACGATCCATCATCCCGTTGAATCTTTCTTTGATTATCTCAAACACAACATTATATTTAGTGGTTTTTATTCATGTTTCCAGCTCCTTGCATTTCTCTTAAGACTTCCAATGACAGTGTTTCCAATAAGCTACATCTGCTAATGCATCCAATATTCTTTTGTCACTCTCTATCCATGGGGAATATAATTCTGATCTGGAAGAGGAAAATGTTTTATCTCTGTGACTAGCCACCTCCTTCCTTAATTTATCATTTTCTATTATCAGTTTTTCAATTTGTGCCTTATTGAATTTTGCAACATTTATGTGTAGCTCAATTGTTTCAATGGGGTTAGTGTCCCCTACCCTGTGGACCAAAATATTTCCAAACACTTGGTCTGGATTACTAATGATAGCAGGCCTTTTATCTTGTGGATACAATGCCCAAATTAGCAAGGTGGCTTCATCTGGGTTGTACCCTTATCCTCAGTACATTCTATTACTTGTCTCTTCTATTAGATGCATTGTTTTGTCTCCTCTTGATTTGATATCCCATCCTGGTAAGAGTAGTGCCCTAGCCTCTTGAAGTAATTCTTTCCCTCTTTCGGGGGTGATAGATTCTAACTCTTTGTCTATTTCTTTTCTCAACTCTTCCAAGGCAGCTGCCTCCTACTTAGGATTGATATCCTTCATCCTCTATCTTAGCATTCTTCCTTTATGCTTATAAAAAAATGATTTAAATTTAGAAGTCTTCACAAAATCACTATTAGAAATAAATTCTTGCCCGGCCTTGACTCTCACATCATCAAAGAGTTCATCTAATGCTTCAAATTTGACAATGTTTTGTTCTGGAGGTGGCTCATATTGTGTAACTATAGGGGCACTTATTTGTTTGACCTCATCATCCTCCTCATCACTCTCTCCTTCATCTTCTTCACTCATGGTTGTATCTATAGAGAAGTTCATTTCTAGAGTGGGTTATGAGGGTATGTAATCAAGAGGCTCTATGTCCTCAGCTTGCATTCCTGAATAAGTTGTCTGAGGTGCTTCAAAGAAATTTGTGGCTACATCTTTTATTAGCTCATCCACATGAGTGATGAGCTGCTCAATTCTTTCCAGAGGATCATGTACTTCATTAAATTCCCCTGAATAGGATGGGACATTTCCTTTCTTCTAGGTCTCAACAAGCACAACTTTGTTATATGCAGTCATCCTATCTTTTGTTGAGGCCTCATCATAATTTCTTATTACATCATCAATAGAGAATTGGTGTTCATACCCTGATAATCCTTGTGACAAATTTTCCTTGTGAATAAAACTCTCTATATCAAAATTCTTTCTTCATTACCCAACGGTAAATTGTATTTTGCCAATTTTGTATCAATTTCTTCATACCCTTCACTAGTGACTACTGTAAAATCTCCAAAGCACAAAGTGTTAGGCATGATAGACTGCTTATTATATCTTAAGATGTTTTGCATTAGATTTAGCCAATTGTCTCACAATTTCCAAATAGGCTTATTCTATCTGGAACTATTTTTGGTAATAGATGTGGGGCTCCTTCAAACCCATAGACTCTAATCACAATGCAATCAGGAAATGCATACAAATCCCCCCAGTTATGATTTACCTTTTTCCTAGGGTCCTTTTCCTTTGGTCTCAATAATTTATGTATTTCAGGGGACAGGTTATAATTACATGGATGTCCCAACAATTTCAACAATGGCTTGAAAAAATATTCCTCAAAGTACAGATAGGGTGATCTACCATATCTATTATCCCATATCGAAGTCCACATTTGTATAGGTTTATAATTCCCACTTTCATCTACATCTCTTATCCTTAATTCTTCTCCCCATAACCCTCTAACGTGTCCTTCATGTAGAAGAAAATGCATAAACAAAGAGTAATGTTTGAAATCATGAATGCTATCACTATTGCTTTTGATCCTTCCCATCCCCTAGTTTAGAGAATTGGCTAAATAACCAGCATAGTCAAATGCTCTGGCATCTTTGCTTTGTATGTATGTAGCTAGGACCATTGGGGCAATTGACATGAGGGGTGGGACCTCCACTCCTAACACTTGTCCAGTTGAATAGTATGTATATTGAAAATATTCTTCAAATAAATCCTCATAAAATGGAGGGTTTTCATTACTAGAAAACCTTCTGAGTTGGCTACCTTCATCCCTAGGCCTGTGTAGTGGTAGCTTCCATATTTTATAGATCGTTTCCATGTGATGGTACTCTGTTAGAAGGTCCTTGATTGTAAATGGTAAATCCAGAGAGCATTCCAATTGAAAAAAAAATAGATATGAGATCTTTGGAGATAATGAGAATTCCAGACATATTGTATGATAGAATAGCACTTCTTTTAGGGTCATATTTGTTGGCTAGAGATTTAACTAGCTCTATATTAACAAACACATTGGGTACCGCTAATCTTCCTAGGTTCAATCTCCATGGGTTGCAAACTGGTTGAAACCTATACTGTTTCCTATAATGGTATATGAATAGCTCATATCCCCGCCATGGTGTCCACACGTCTCCTAAACCTTTGTACTTTTCCCATAACTTATCTATGGAAGGATTTATCTGTGTACTCCTTTTAGGTCTTGGCCCTAACCCCGGGCATTGGCCAATTAAGCCCTGGTTTAGAAGTCTTTTTTTTTTCTTAATTTTTGGCGTTTCTAAGCTTTCTTCCATTGTTCAATTTTCTTATAAGTCTTTATACAAGAAACTTCTTAGTCAATTTTTGTATACTTACTTGGATTCACTTTCACTGGTTTTGAGTTGTGTAATAATGGTGAATTCCCAACCTCCTTTCTTCTGCTCCCGCATCTAGCGAATCCTTTTCAAGTCTTAATTAGAAGATGTGATCAAATTGAGGTATATTTCACTTAGCTCTAGCTCATAAACACTCCACTTGCTATCAATATTTTCATAGAGAAGAGCATTTATTTTGAATATCTCAATGATATCCTTGAGACATCACATTAGTCGAAAACAATCATCATCATTGCATTAGCGAGACCATGATTCCATTTTCATCGATAAGCACCTTCTTCATTGATGAACTCCTTCCTTTTGGGGTATCGACGAGACACTAGATAATGTCTCCCTGATGTGCCCTAGTTCCTCTGATATCCTAACATGTATTTGACGGTTCATGGTCTTATTGGGTCATCGGGGAGACCCTTGTTTTCCTTCCACCAATAGGTGTCACTTCCTCCGATGCCTTCAACCTTTTATCATTGCATCAAGGGAACCAGACTTAATGTTGGCTCAATAGCTTTCTATTCCTTCAATAGACGGTTCATGGTCTTATCAGGTCATTGGGGAGACCCTTGTTTTCCTTCCACTGATAGGTGCCACTTCCTCCGATGCCTTCAACCTTTTATCATTGCATCAGGGGAATCAAACTTTATGTTGGCCTGATAGCCTTATGTTACCTCGATAGATGGTTCATGGTCTTATCGGGTCATCAGGGAGACCCCTGTTTTCCTTCCACCAATAGGTGTCACTTCCTATGATTCCTTCAGCCTTTTATCATTGCATCGGGGGAACCAGACATTATGTTAGTCAGATAGTCTTTTGTTCCCTCTATAGACAATTCATGGTCTTATTGAGTCATCGGGGGGACTCTTGTTTTCCTTCCACCAATAGGTGTCACTTCCTTCGATGCCTTATGCCTTTTATCATTGCATCGAGGGAACCAAACTTTATGTTGGCCCGATAGCCTTATTTTCCCTCGATATACTTTCACCACATGTTGAACTTTGTTACTGTATAATGTATCGCTCCATTGGTGGGATGTTGTGTTCCTTTCTTCCAATATGTTCTAGTGTTGCTGATATTATTTATTTAATATGTTATAATCCCTAAGACATGCAAATAGGACCAAGCAATCATAAATTCAACCAAAAAATTATCTATGAAATCATTTTAAATAATAAAAAAATCATAAAAAAGAATATTAATCAAATCGTGTTATCTCATTTGTTATGCATTACGCTCCAAAGTAGGTGCATAATTAGATGTTAAATTAGGCACTCATGTCGGCACTACAATAAGAGCTAACTTGGAAAAACTTGGTGCTAAGCTCGGTGCTATACTCGACATTAAATTTGGCATTGAACTTGGCGTTAAACCTAATGTTAAACCTAGCGCTAATGTCGGTGCTAATTGGCATTGAATTTAGTGCTTTCTTGTTCTGGTCGGCACAATAAAAGCCTAAAATAGCGCCATCCCGATAAATAGCGTTGACTTTTTCAAATAATTGGAGAAAAGTGCATTAAAACAGTGGGTGGAAGCAAAAAAGGGAGCTAATCACAGGGATTTGTTGTAGTGATTATCGATATTGTTGGATGTAATGAGGGTGATATCCCTCATGTACCTTGTGATTGTCCTTCCTCTATATCCATGGATTAATGGTTTATTGATGATGTACTTAGTAAGGAATTTAGTGATACTAGCTCAGTGGATGATAGTTGTTTATCCTTTCCCTCATAGAATATTATTGGTGGTTCCTTATTTCATGATAATTTGGTCCATGATATTTCTAATACATGTACTTCTATGAAACTAATAGTGGAGCCACTTAGTGGAAATAAAGATGTAATTTTATATGTTGGATCATTATTTTCCTCATACACGAGAATATGCATGATGATGGTACTATTGGTACCCTATTTTCATGTGTCTCATTTTTTGTCATTCTACTCCAATGTTGTTCATTTGACCATTTTTATCTAAAATTGAACCAATCTTGAACATATTTTTTTAGGTTTCCCTTGGTCAAAGTTTTCCTAAGTTTTCTCTCTATCCGTCCCCCATGTCCCTATCAATGTGTTGGAGGTTGCTAAGGCCCCAAAATTTCTAAGTGTACGGGTTTTATGTTTAAATTACTAAGGGCCTTTGCTTGTGTCAAATTTTTAGAGATTTGGGGAACCGATGTATCCTATCCCTTTTTTCTCCATCCTTAAGTTCCCAAGGGCCCAAAACCTCAACATGGTTTGGAGTTCCTTATAAAACCCCAACAAGGTTTTGGAGTGCCTTAGGACCTTGAAACCTTAACATGATTTTTAAGTTCTTTGGAACCTTGACAAGGTCTTGGAGTTCCTTAGAACCTTGAAACAATAACATGGTTTCAAAATTCCTTGCAAACCTAAAACCCCAACATGGTTTTAGAGTTCCTTAGAACCCCAAAACTGTAACAAGGTTTTAGATTTCCTTGGAACCACAAAACATCAAAATGGTTTCAAAGTTCCTTGGAACTCCACAACCCCAAGATTCTTTCCAAGCACCTTCATGACTAGGAAACCCAAAAGTGTGACTTACCAATTCACCTACACCATGTTATTTCAAGGATATTTCACCTACCAAATGTTATGGTGCATGGATTTTTTAGGGTTACTCCTGTGAATTTTGTAGTTCCTCATTTTTGTCTTTCCCTTTGAATCTACAATCACCATAAACATGAAGGATGAATACTAGATGACTAAGAATGGTCCTCCATAATTCCTTTTTACTAGTGAATGTATTTGGGAAATGATTTCAACCATGACACAAAAAATTGACTTATGATGGGAATGAGAGACCCTTGTAGTGTTGAAGTGACCATGTTTCTTCTCTCAAGGTTGTGTGTATGAATTAGAGATGTATATGGCTAGATATTCACTACTCAAAGGAAGAGGAGAAAGAGAACAAAGAAGGGAGCATAGCAAAGTAAGAAAATTGCTTAACATAACCCTAGGGTTTCTAGTTTCTAGCTTTGGGTAAAGCATTTTGATACTATAATGATTTGGGTTTATCCTAAATTTGTAATAACACTTGTAACCTTTAAAGAGTAAATAATAAAAGGTACAAATCAAACTTGACTAAGTATATTTATGGTATGCATTTTTAGATATATTGCTAATAAGTTGGTTGGTTAGATAATTATAAAATCCTCACAAATTTTTTGTGAGGTATCTTTTCAAGATAATAAAATTAAATGTATGGGAATGCTCATGCATTACTAAGTAGACTCATTTAATATTCTATAAATTTTTGTTATCTTTTTTAATGTATGTGTAGAACCTATATTGCTTGTGTATTTTGGAAGACATGGCCTTTTATGGTAAATTCTTAAGGTATCACCATTGGTTTCAATTATTATATTTTTTTAATGAACTTAGTGACTAGATATTACCCAACTCGATATAGGCACTAATATGATACTAGCTCCAGGTCATAATCCTAACACACTCATAATAATTCAAGTTAAACATATTTTTAATTTAATTTAGTGTAGTGTGTTCTCACTACCATGTCCAAATGTGCAACCACATAAGGGGTTATCAGAAAACATACCCAACCTTGCATGGCAATTTTAGCAAGAGAACAATCTGCAAGGTGGAATCTGGTGTGTACACAAACATGATCAACATGAATCTCTATCTATGATTAAAAAATGCAAGATCTATGTTAGGAATGGTAGAGAGTGTTATCAAAAAGTCCATACATACATAATGGGCTAATTTCTTGGCCAAGCATTAAAAATTAGTTGCAACAACAAAAGATAGGTTTTGGATAAAGCAAAAACCTATACTCTTTGAACTCCATTTCAACACCCGTCCTGGAAGGTAACTTTCAACAACATAGTTTATTCCTTAGCAACTATCTACCCTCTAGCAGCATCTACCCTAAGGTGCTCTAGTCTACTTAGGTGTTGATGTTCCACTCAATAAAGAGAATATTCTTTACACACATATCTATGGAAAAATAATTTAGTCTACTTATTTCCTCAACTTAATAAAATAAAAAATAATTCAATGGATCTATTCAATACATTATCCATTAATTTCAAACACGTCACATGATTACATTCAACGTAATTTAGTATTCATTTAAGAATAAATTAAATAAGTAACAAAAGAAGGTATGTCACAAGTATGTGTATGTACGTAGATGAATGTCTATGTACATACACATATATGTGCTAACTTAAGTTAATATATTTATGGATACATTTTGAAATGAAAACCATTATAACAGATTCCTTTCATTCAAAATAATGTTACAAATTGTCATATTATCTGACAGTAATACAAGATGTAAATTTTCCCTTTTTAAAGAAATAAGAACAAATCTGTTTGAACAATTTTCACATACTAATGTGTTGTTTGTAACATAACAATGTTGTTTGTAACATAACAATGTTGTTTGTATCAAAACAATGTTGTTTGTATCAAAACAATGTTGTTTGTATCAAAACAAATACTGTTTGTAGCAAAACAATGTTGTTTGTATCAAAACAAATACTGTTTGTAGCAAAACAATGTTGTTTGTAGCAAAACAATGTTGTTTGTAGAAGTTTACAAGTTACTATACCAACACGTTTCGTTAACAGTTTCAAGTTATGCAGTACATCATGTAAACGGTCAATGTTCTATCATTCTAGTTATACAATTATCTAGACAGTACTAGTGTCCTTTTTGTGCAAACAAAATAATTGAACATGCTTGTCTTTTCCAATCACATACAAGATGGAACATTTAAATTACTATTTCGGGTCAAGAGAGATACCTGAGTTTCTATGGGAAATTGTTATGGATATAAGTTCAAGCTATTGTCGTTCTAATAATGACTAATAGTCAAATGACTTTTTGGTTTCAACACTAATATTATCATTAGCCAAATCTTGAAGAAATGTTGATTATCGACTTACAATGTTTGACGACCGATTGATAAAACTCATTAATAGTTAATCTTTTTGAGAACGATATGTGCATGCAAACAGACTGGTGAAATCAACATATGCGAGCATAGCTTGTATGTAAAGAAAAATGGGAATTGTTCTGTTGAACGAATAATTCTATGTACAAACGGTATACTGCAATGGATCTTAAGGATCAATGCCCACATAATAAAATGGAAAAAATGTAATCATTCCTCCATCATTAAGGAAGAACGAGGCAACATGCTTAAGTAACAATGACATATAAATATATGTACATCATTCTATGAATGATGTTAGTAGCCTTTGCACCCATTTTGAGCAACATATATGTTCAGGCTAGCCAATAGGAAGAACCATAAATAAATACAAAAATATAACAGTAGAGATACAATCGTTTTCCCTTTAAGGGAAAAAATGGAGATTTCAAAATCGTTCAATACAAAACAATAATTTTGGTTAATGATATCAACTTTCCATAATCCATAATGTAGTTCAATAATGCTTTTGGATTTGATTGTGTTTGAGTTTTTTGCATCAACATTTTGGATCACACTCCATGATCCATCATCAAGATGGTAGAGAGCAAGAGGAGAAAAATGGTTGATTGCAAACTAACATTGGATAAAAAGAGAGAGGGGAAAATGGTTCCTCAATCTATGTGCACCCTCCACCCTTTCCCCTCTCTTTTTATCCAATGTTAGTTTGCAATCAACCATTTTTCTCCTCTTTCTCTCTACCATCTTGATGATGGATCACGGAGTGTGATCCAAAACATTGATGCAAAAAACTCCAACACAATAATTATGGTTATTATAAATCACCTGATTAACCATGAATGGTTAATAACTTACATGCATAAAATATCAATTTGAGGTGATAACAATAATTCATACAAGGGATAATTGGGTTAAGCTTTCATGCTGATAGAAGAAAATGCAAAGATATGATGCATGCATAGGTTGGCCCATGAGGCCTCTACAACATAAATCAAGAAATAATCAATTCTAAATCAAAAGCCCTAGTTCTAGACAAAATGTGGCTTGGAGTAAATGGGCATCTTATGTTTTTCCAACAAGCTCAAATGAAATCGACATAAAGGAAGGAAAATGAAGGTTTTTGAATAGCTTGCACTGAAAAATCATTCATAATCAACAACAAAAAAATGATTTTTACCTCTGTTCGTGGCTTTTCTTGGCTCTTTCCTACTTTTCCCCAATGAGTCAATGCATTGGCTTGCCTTTTTCTCGATTTCCCATTACCACACTAAACCCCTGTTGATTTCTTCCCTAGTATTCTTGTGTTACCAAAATGGAAAATGCATGTTTCCCTTACCTGTTCGCAACATCATGGGGCCATTTCATTCATAATTGACATTAATTTGGCCGCCCCACTATTCAAATTTGAATATCTTTCCTAAATTCGAATGCAGGCCACGATTTCATAAGGTCTTCCTCATGGTATTATTTGAATTCAATCAATATGATTGTGATAATTTTGATTCCATATTCAAATTTTATAAGGAATATGTGTGTATATATATATATGCACACACACACACACACATATATGTATGTATGTATATATATATATTTATTGATCTTTATTTGATTTTTATAATAGTATAGTAATCAATCATTTTCAAGTAAATAATAAACCTTTATTTTATTTGAATAATTGTTTTCAAAAGAAGTAGTTTTCTTATCCTTCAAGCATGCCTATTTTTTGAAAAATTACATACAAATATGTTCAATCATGCTATCATTCTCTTTTAAATTTTGAAACCATATGTTCAGAGTGAACAATTGAATAAGAAGTCACATGTATAACATTCCAAAAGCTCATTCGTTTCAAACATTGAATCATTTCGAATCAAGTCAATATAAATTTATATATGAAAGTTTAAATGCAATCTATCATGTTGTTTTGTGGTGTGTGCATCCATATTCCACCAAGCTTACTGTTCAATCTGGCTAAACGATCCTACTTCAACCGTGTTCTCATCCTTCAACCTATTACCCTACATTTGCACACACTTGCACTTACATAGTTCATTAGTAACATTCAATTATGATAAAGTATAATATAGTTCATAAGATCACATGGTCAAAAGACGGTCAACTTCTTTCAAACATTTCAAAAATATCAAAAATTTCATTCAACATATTGAATTTCCTTGATAATTCAATTTATCATATTATAATTTAAATGCAATAAAAATTGGGTTATGACAAGTACCGATACAAAGACTCTTGTAAGGTCTTTGAAAAGTGAGAGAATGTTGGGATTAAGGTGTCTCAACCTTAGTGATTCCTTTAATTAATTTATTAATTATTTTCCCCTAAGTTTTTGATTTAATTTATTAAATGCAATAATATTTGTTTCCAAATTGCTAAGTTACTTTGTGGGACCCAACGGGGAGTTGGCATCCTACATGTAAAGTGTGAAAAGGAAAAATTGTGACAAATGTCACATGGGCACTCCATTTGGAAAAGAAAATTATTTCTACATAAAAAATGGGTACCATGTTGGAATTTTGTAGTTTGTTTTGGAAGCAAGTATTGGCAGGGTCCACTTGTGTGCCAGTTTATCTCTTCGAAAAAGCAGAAGTAAGAGAAGTGACACTTGTCACTTGGGTGCCTATTTGATCTTGGATAATTGTGCAAACATCAAGGATGAATTCCATTATTCCATGCGGCATGTTGTTGACTTGTTGACTAAAGCTTTGAAGGGAAACTTGCTTAATAGAGACCAAGTTGTCACTTAGAGTGACTAGGAGTTATGGGTGAGTTATATTTTGGTAGTAAATCTGATTTTCTCTATGGGACACACAACATGTGAGGTTTCTTGTTTTTAGAGATTTAAGCCTTTCATGTGCTTGCTTGTTGTTGCATGTTGGTGCATGTATGTGCATGTTTGCCAGGTTGCTAAACAGGTCACTTAGGACTCATGCATGTTGTTGATTTTTAGTTTTCATGCATGCAGAGACTATGAGATTGACACATGGAAAAAATAAACACCCACATATGAGAAGTATATATTTATGCCTTAGTGCATTTGATGTTTAGTTGATAGATTGTAAATCTGCATTCTGTTATGTTTTCCAGATTCACTCTAGAATTCTATCACAATGAAACTACACCTGGAAGAGCATAAACTCTAAACACTATATTGTAATTGTTTTTTATTATAAATACAATTGATTTGTGCTTTGGTGTGTGGGTTTTTTCTTGAAAGGGTTTTTCCACATAAAATTTGTGTGTTATGGTTTTATGGTTTAAATCTGAAATTAATTAATTGTATGTGCATTCTTAAGATTAATTGTAAAAGTAAAGATTTGAAACAAAATTTTGCAAACTCTCCCCTAATTGATTTGCATTAGAGAAGCATTTCCACACTCAACTTTCCTTTCATGTATACAACACATCTCATAGGGTCACCATTAGAGCACATCTCACTAAGGTCATAAGTGTTGAAGTTTATATTAGTTGGATCATTTTAATGATAAAATTAATGTAGAAGTCATTGAAAAATATGGAAATAATTTATAGAAAACATAAGAGACACATTGCACTTTATTATCAATGCAAGAACCTATTATATTAGTATCTTCAAGGGTTCAATCATCCAATCGTAAATTAGTGCAAACACTAGATCCACCTCACCAACACAACTAGATCCCAAGTAATTGCATCACCATTCTTTTCCTCCAATGAATATTCACAAGAAACAATAGTCTCATGGGCTCCCACAAAACACTACATATCCTCAACCTAATCTCGTGGTGTTAACAACCCCTTTATATATTCATATCTTACCTTCTCTAAGTTTTCAAGACAAACATAGGCCTACCACAAACTAGTGGGTTTCATTTCTTGCACAACTAGACTTAGGATGACCTCATATGTACTAAAAAATAAATCAATGCAATAAAATGCATTAGGACTATACTTCCTTCGAATAATAGAATGCACCACCACTAGTCTATGACTAAATTCATGTCATGAATCTCCTTCCTTCCTTATGATATTATATAATTCTTAGACAAGAGAAATAAGGCTAACATTGCATGAGCACTCTTCAACAAACATAGTCATAATGTCACTCAACTTCATAAGAAATATCACTTAGTAAAAATTTTGAGCCATCATTATTCCTTCTCACGTAGAGATTTGATAAAGAACTAAATACTTAATTAAATTATATAACATGTCAATATGTTCCCCCCTTTATGACATCTATCCCATCAAGCCTAGGTATTTGATTCAAAATTATTCTACTCATTATTTGAATTTCACAGTGAATACATGACAAGTCCAGATGCTTGTAAGTAGTATCAAGGAGAATTATGGGATTTTGAGTAGAATGATTATTTATAGTAATAGGAAATACATTGGTATGCAACTTATAATCGAGCATTTAGATGTTGCATTCAATTTCCTTTTGCTACTTGACAAGTTCATTATATTCTTGCAAGACCACACATAGACATCAAGAATAACTAGGAGGTGGAGCATGAATACTACATCAAGAATATGCATCATTATAATATTTAAAGTAATAATCATTAGAAAAATAAGTAGATCCTTGGATTAGGAGATACCATGCCAAGGAAATAATATACCCTAGTTTACCTTTCACTAGAAATGCCTTCAATGAAAAAAATGCAAATAACTCTAAGTCGCCAGGTATTAAAGATAATTTTAAAGTTAAAATTTCATTAGTAATGATGCCATTCTATTGGTACAATTTGATGGGTTTCCAACTCAACACACAAAAAAACACACTACCACAACAACCTCTTGAATAAAAATGTTACAAGGGAATTCAATAGAATTTTCAAATTAATTCTTCCCTAGTAAGGACACCATTTTTTGGGTGCTATAATTATAATCCCACAAAGTCCTAAAGACTTATGTCAACACCTAGGGCCAAGGAATGTAAAGATAGGTGATGATTAGGACTTATGATCATATTGTAAAGGGAATGGACCAATGATTATGATTAGGTAGGCTCGCCTTCATATTTGGGCTTAGATAAACATTGAAGGGTATTCCCAAAGGTATCCTTAATATGATACCTATCAAGTATGTTAGAAAAGACTAGCCCAGCCACAACCATAAACAATGTATGCTTGAACCTGAAATTTATCATTGAAACAAAGACTAACTAACTACATGAAATACCTCTTATTAAGTTGATAAATACAATATTTAATATGAAGCTAAAGGTAACAATGTTACAATATCCCCACAATTGACTCCACTTAACTTTTCATACACAAATTTAAGGTATAGGAATGCATAACATGATCCTCTAACTATCTAGGTAGTTTGAAATCACTTAATATATTCTCTGAGTTATAATACATGATCATTAAAGCATGTAGGATCCTTAATATACTCCTAAATATAATAATGGTTAGAGAAAGGATTATTTTTAAAAATAATTGGACCCTCACCAATTAGACCGGTGCCTCTTCAATTATACAATAGAGTCAAAATCATGCAAGGAAGAAGTTGATACACTTACAAAGAACAATGAAACCAAATGTGCACATGCATTCAAATCAAATATAACACCATGCAAATAGAAATAATTACTAATATGATATTGATTCTATGACTACCAAAATGTAACATGAGAAAGGAAATTACAAAATAGTTTTCAATGACTTAGAAGATATAACACATTCATCTAACTTATGTTATATTCATACTAGAAAATATGACAAGAGAGGATCCACAACTAGGTTTAAGAACCCTCTTGAATAGTCATCTATTACTATAGAGACATCCAAATTCATGCATTGTGTTCATTAAATAACCTTACTATGAATGGTAAAATGTATCACATCTCCTTCTAGACAATCCTTATATCACTTGATGCCCTATAACAACTTGAGACACATGTGACTAGAAAATTGACTCAACCAACTAGAAATAGATCAAAAATCCATGTATAAATAAATTTAAATATTGGAGGAATATTTCAAAGATGCATCTATCAAATCCATCCCCCAAGACATACACATGGACATCTCAAAAAATGAATGTGTTGGGAAGATAGATCCACCTAGACTTGTGCGAGATTTGGGAAACAAGGGAAAACATGCCATACTCTTATTATTGTAGGAAATAAAAGACATTTAATGATATTAAAAACCAACCATTAGGAAAAACCACAAATTATATCAAGAGTAAATGCAATTGAAAGTTGAGATATATAGGCACAAGGCTCAAGATGAAACATTTGAATTATGCCCTCATGAAAAACCTACAAATAGTCCAAGGAGTAATGTTGAGGATAAGAAGATACACCAACCACTAGTAAACCGGTCATTACTTTCACATGTTCAAATACCTTTGAGAAGCATGGAAAAGGATGGGGTAAGTGGTATAGTGTATTGGATGGTGAAGTAGGTAAAAATTTCAAACCTAATTTGAATTCCCATTATCCATGTGGAAGTAGATCATATTAGATGATGAATAAGACATGAAGAATAATATAATCATATCAAGATGAAAAGATAAGAATCCACCAACAACCAGAAGTACATTGCATAATAAAAACCACCAACACACCACTGCAACATCATGTTGATCCACCTCAAAGATGTGTATGACTATTAAAGAACCTATTGTCACACCATAAGAGTTAAGCAACACTTCCAACCAACATATTCTCATATAAGAAACACCAATACAAATATGACCACCACAATAAGAGCACACATCACAAAGGCCAAATATCAACACCATAGGAATAATTGTCGCCATCACACTACTAAGGATGCACCATAAATCACCAAGACACTACCAAGGGAGCCAAACAATGACACGAAAAGAAATAACTACCACACCACAAATATATATCACATGCCACTAAATTTTTATGAGAAATTTATATAGATACAAGGGTAACCATTATGCTAGTGATAGGGGTAGCCACAAGAAAACCCTCAATTAATACAAAACATATGTTCCCACTAAGGAATGGATTGAGCATGAAATATAGAATAAAACCACTATAATAGTGAAGAAACCACCACAAGGCATGATGATATATTGCAAAGTGAAATATAAGGTAATAATTGAAGCAAAAATCCTTTGTAGTGAGAATAAACATGTTAGGAGTACATGTAGTACCAAAAAAAGCAATGATGATGTAGTGCCCTCCGTTTCGGTCGTCGTTGATGTCAAGTAAGTTGTTGTTGGTAATGTCATGATGATATGGTGATTTTATTATTTAATTTTAAGGTTATGAGATAACACTAATAATATGCTTGGATTTGATTAATAAAGTTAATTTAATTATAAGGTTACTTGTTTTATTTGGAATTAAATAAAGAATTAGATTCAATAATAAACATTAATTTAATTATCTTTGGGAGTTAGTTATTTAAAGTAATCGGATTAGATGAGGAAAGGTAATTATCATTTAATGATTAAATTCAATTAATATATTTTAAAGTGAGAAAATATTAGAGAGGATTAAATATTAAAATTGTACTTAAGTTTAAATAAATTAAGGTGAAAATATTTATTCAAAATAAATATATCCTATTGTAACTAAAAGAAAGATTAAATTATTAAATATTTGGTTCATATATTAAAGAGTCAATTATAAAAATAATAAATAAGGGTAGTGGCTGGCATTCAATCTTAACTATTGGAAGTGCACGGTCTGATCAAATTATAATAAGTAATGGAAGTCGAACGGTTTCCGAGGGGAGTGGAAAAGACACCATGAAACAAATTATAAACAAGAATTATTCTGGAGGAAGGGGAGGAGTTCAATAGAGTTGTGTATTTTTTTTGTTGATGGTCGCCCACTGGATTGTTCTCATATACACCTGCTGGTCGGATGAAGGGAGGGAAATGGTTCAGAGTGAGATTTGACCTGGAGGATGACCTTTTTAGAATGGTGACAATGGCGAAAGAGGGAGACCCTTAGCTGACTTGTGCAAACGAGAGTCTTCAAAGTTCATCGTCAAGCCTATTGGAAGGAATATGGAGTGGTTCTCATTTGTCTCTTGGGATGATACTGGTATCAGGTTCACACTAATATTGCTGATAAATCATCAACCTGAATTACTAGATAGGTTCTATTTTCTCAACTCTTATGGGTAGCTATATCTATAGTTTGAGATGTTACAATTTGGTGCTTTCGACTAGGATGATGAGTGCTTTAAGCTACATTTTATACCTAAATGTTGTCCTGCAATTTCAGAACTATGAGCTCTATTCTCCAAGCTTCTCTAGTGTTATTTCATACCTAATGTATCTATCCTTGTCTCGATAGCATTGGAATGCCTTTTATTAAATTGGATTTATTTGTTTTCTTTGGAATTCGATTATAAGCCTTTTCGGCAAATATAATTTGTGCCCTCTATGCCATTGTTTCTTGCCTTGAGCCAAGATCACCTGGGGGCAATCTAGAAATCGCCTTCTTCCTCCCTAGTTTATATTTTACCATGCCCTAGTATAATTGCCAATAGTGGAACCCAAGTCGAATCCAAGTGCTCAATGTACTTGCACCCAAATAGCTTGCATAGTAGAGTCGTGGCTTGTTAGATTTGGAATAGAAAAGTCCTCACTATGGAACTTGAATATACTTGCCCCTTTTGGAAAATATCCATCTTTAAAATATGGTAAACTAGGCATGGCCGATGGCCAAATCCCATCTCTTTACCCTGTGATCTTGTTACCTCAGCGACACTCTAGGGTTATCTTTGCATTTTTATTAATTACTGAATATGACATTTCTCTTCCTTCTAAGATAAAGTCTTACCTTTTAGAATATTGGGAATTCACATTCGAATTAGATTGTTTCTCTTTGATTGTGTATGCGTGGGCACCTATTCAATTCTAGAATGTGATTTAACTTATCAAGTTTGACATACGAGAGTCTTCCACTATTGGGAGATTTGTGAGTCATTACTTGAACTCAATCAATTATAATGGAAGCCTTGGTTGTCAATAATATAAGACCTTGAACTTAAGATGAATTTTACATGTATGATATTGAATGAACATAAACCATGCGAAGGGGATAATAGCAATAAATTCTTACGCCATCAATGATTTCATTTAGAATTATCTTAATTTCTATGGAAATCGATACTTCCTTATTGCATCTATTTTTTGTACTTTGTTTCAGATTTTATGCATTGAGCATTGATAAGAAAATCGAATACACTTGTAATTCAATTATGTTGTGCTTATTAGAAAATCAAATCACATTTATAATTTGATTGTGATGTGTTTTATCAAAAAAATCAAACACCATAGGTATTCTAGTTATGCTATGTTGGTTTGGAAAGCAAATCTATAGGTTATTTGATAATTTTGCATTATGTTTGGTAGTCATTCATATAAATATAATTCAATGATTTTATTTTATTGGTATTCAATTATATATATATATATATATATATATATATACCATTCACATAATCCTCCAAAAGTGATGCGTTATTTTTCTTCTCTTGAATTTTGAATTTTGTCCATTCATTTACCCTCTTCCCTATACTATTTATTTTTCTACTTCTCCATAAAATTTATGAATAATATTCTCGAACAGATATGTAATATCCATAATATCATTCCTTTGGGTCAAATATCGTAATATTATAATCCATATCACTTCAATACTTGAATCCTAAGAATACTATCATATCAATCCTTATCGTGTGGAAATGTTTTCAATTACCTCAAATGTGAATATAAATATCTATAGATGCTTATTTACAAATTAGTCATTAGATTCAGTGTTTCCTTTTAATGGTTAAGAGATTAGTTATTAGATTATTTGCTTAATAAATTAATTATAAATATTGCAATATTCTGGAGGATGGGGACTTCGTCCTTAATTATTGGATTTATGGTGAACTAAGTAAAAATATAATCTTATTTTAGGTGATTAATTAAGCTGGTCCATAAACTAGAATGTTGAATAGGGAAAGAGTTATCAACGACAAATTCATAAAATAAATAAAATAAGAATATATGAAAGTTATTTGTTTTAATAGGTAATAGGTAAGTGAGTTGTGAGAAGGAATAGGGGAATTTGATTTATTAGTTTTAGGGGATTGATTTCAATATTAGAAGTTAATAATATAAATAGATTGGGTATTGGTTGAGGTGATATATAATTAAAGGATCTTGTTTTGAATAAATAAAGTTATTAATTGTTGGTATGAAATCTTGCCATGTAGTTAGTCATTATGTATTAAGGATGGTGAAGTATAGAATCCTCACATTTGTTACTTTATGAGGAAACATATGTTCTTTTAGAATATTATTAATCATGGTATCTAAATTAGAATGGAAAGGTAGGTTAAAAATTTTAACGTGAGATTTATTTTAATGAAAATTAAAATATAAAGTATATATTGACTTTTTCTTATATGTTCTCTTATTTGGTGATTTAATTTTATAGTATTAATTTCATGATATTTTTTAATTCTTTTATATCTCTTTTAGAATTAAATAAATATTATCTTATTATCTAACTCCTCGCATCTTATAGAAATTTAGTAGGAACAATGATTCTCTTATTTGTATATTCTAATTAAGTAATTGTTGAGTATCGTGTCATGGGTGTTTGTACTGAACTTTTATGGAATTGTGTATCCTTGGCCATGGTTAAGTATTATAGTAAACACTATTTGACTTCATTATGGTAGTCTTATAAACTTGAATCAACGAAATAAATTATTCCTTGGATTGAGTGTTATTATGAAAATGAGTTTTAAAATTGTCCCTTGAATTGAGTTTTCATTCTTAATTATTTCTTTTGGATTGTTAGTTAGTCTTTATGACAATCTGAGTTTCTATTAAATGAGGTTCTTATATGGATAGTTATTTAGAACCTTGAGATTGTAATTGTTTTGGTTGTTGAGTAGGATGGTTTCTTTTAATTGAGAATGTAATTAGATAATTGTTGCTGATTTTATGAATGTAATTTTTGTGCCACTGTAAGGGGTTCTTGTGAGGAGAAAATTGAGATCTCCCGTGGAATGCCTAATTGGTGGCTTTTGGATGTTGAGTGATTTTTGTTGAATTAAAGGTTGATTTTCTTCTATGATTCCCTTTTGAGGTGACACCATTGTTGATATGTGGATGGGTCTTGATGAATCTTCTTTTTTGTGGCTTTTCTGAGTTAATCTCATATTTGAGGGAAATTTTATCCTAGTGTTGGAATTATTGGGAAAAAACTTGTGTTGCTTCGTTTTACCCTTATTTGTGGGTTTTCATTCTTTTTGGCTTCCAGAGGCTTGAGATGATTGTCAGTTGATGTTCTCTCTTTGATGTGCCTTGATGTGGCAAGTGTTTTAGTTTCATGATTTTGAAAGGGTTGTACGGGAATCATTGAGATTTTGATTATGCATTGATAGCGAGATGGGTAATGCCTCGCATGCTTTTATGTTGTGATTCTTTGTTCAAATTATGATGGTACAACCCTTGGTTGTTTTTGGTTTGATATTGATGGGTCTCTAGGGAGAGTGGCTCTAAGTGGGTGGTCGATGCACAAAGGGGCACCAGGATAGCCCTTGTTAGAGTGTAATTAATAAGTGAAAACCTAAGTAATTAACTAGGTGGTGGGTAGTAACACACTAAAAAGATAAGTGTTGCCTCATCCACCTTTTAGTGCTACCACAGACTAAAGGGGATTGAGAAGGTCGTGGTTGGCATGATCATTGCCTTGTCTTCATGAAAGGTAATGGTTCCGCATGAGCAACCCTATGGGGCGGTTCCTTGAGATAGGTAGCCTAGATAACCATAGATGGAGGCGGCTCCTAGTGCTTGGTTGTCTGGATAATTTGTCAGTAGATGGAGGCAGCACCTTGCAATAGGTAGTCTGGAGAATCCATGTTAAGCCATGCGATGACACTCTCCCCTAGTTGCCCAGGTGTTTTACTTTATTGTGTTCCTCTGGAAGTATGTTATGGGAGTTGGTTTAGATTGTTGCTGAATGAACTTATATTGATTTATGGAGTATTGCCTTGATACATCTTTGGTGTACTTTGTGGTCTTGTATGATCTCATTGATATTTGACTTATGACCTTGTACCCTTATGGTACTATGATACGATGTTGTTGTATTGGTTAATTGCAATTTGGAATTGTATTATGATTTGGAAGTGATTCATGATCATCCTTTGGTTACTTGTTTACTGGTTATTGCTTTAATTTATGTGATGAGATTTATGGCTTTGAGTTATTATGTTGATTCTTGGATGTTGTTGATTATGTCATTGTAATCCTTGAGTTTTATGATACTTTTGTTTGATGTTGAGTCTTGTGGTTCCTGTGTGGATATTCTTGGTTGAGGTTTCTTTCTTGTTAGCTCCTAGCACGGGGGGTGGGTCTTCGAACTCACATGGTCGGGTGGAACGTGCTAAGCACCCCATTGGGTCCCCAGTCGAGGATCGAGAGGTGCGGATCGGTGTTGTTGCAGTGACACCAGAGTTGTATTTGTCTTGGAGCCAGTTATGGTACTTTGTATTCATCTATTTATTCGTATCATGATATCTTGTGTATGGTTTCCATTTATGTTTGGAAACACTTTTGTATCATTGTACCTCTAGAACATTGTACTATAATGTAATGTAACGTTAAACCTTGTGTGGATATTGGCCATGGTAGTTGTTACTCAAGGTGTTGAATTAATCATGTATATGTTGTATTTATGTACATAGATGGTTTCTTGTCAATGTTTTATCATGTATGTGTTACATTTGTTAATGTTTACTTTGTTATGGATTATATCTTTGGCTTTTATTCTTTATTGTCGTTGTATGGATCTAAGACACGTAATGACTCCTTGTGTACCCCAAGGGATGTATGTGTTAGTGAATCTACTTAAATGAAATTCATGTCATGTCTTAATGTGTATTACATGTATGTTATGTTAATTTTTTTAAAAAAATTGTGTAGTAATTATTGTTTATTTGTCCTTTGGGGTTTGCACGACGGGGCGTTACAGATGATTGGAAAAAATAATCACAAGGAAACATGGTGCACTACAAGGCATAAGGAATGTGAGTAGGGCAATAGAATAAAATAATAGAAACACAAGTGAAAGATAATACATTGATATGAGTTTAGTGGGGAGAACACAAAATAGATGATCTATAAAATATTCTTGGGAAAATCTAAAAGCATTGCATTGAGAGAAGCACCAAGTTGAGCATGGAATTTAGGTGTAGGCCAATAGAGCCCAATCATTGTGTTGATTAAGAGAGGATGTCTTTATCTTGAACCTCACTTAGTAACTTTACATATTCTAACCATTGGATATTTATGTTATTGTTTTTTAAATTTTTTATTTTTTTTTCTATAGTTCCCTCCAAAAGATTTTGGGGTTGTGTTTCCCAAAGAAATTAGTTCTCTTTCTTTTATTCATATATATTTTCTCTTTTTTTATTGCATACATTTTTATAGTTATCCTTTTACCTTTCACTCTTCATCATATCATGGGTTTGCTAAAAATTACTTTCAATTCCTCTCTTAGGCCTAGATATTTTTAAGGAAATCAACATAATTTTATTTATTGGGTCATTTTTCTAAAAGCTATACTAGTTTTTCTTCCTTATTTTCTTACAATTTTGCTTTGAAGAATTCCTAATTCTCTTGTCATGATAATTTTACACTAAAGAGGTGCCCTCTTTTGGTTGTGGTGGGATTGCTCCCCTTGATTGTTTTATGTGTGCCAATTTTTACATAGATTGGATTATGAATCAATTTTAATTCTATAGAGTAGTATCTAATTTTTAACTCTTTATCCTTGACATAGAGCTCTATGAACAAATAACTTAGTCAACCACACTTTGACCATTATATTTTATAGGTGATGTTGCCTAAATTTGGCTAGTATTTCATGTCATTGCATATAATCATGTCATATAGACTACATAGCCCTAAAAACTCTACCTCATAATTTGAAACATCTCCATTTCCATCTTGTGAAGCCCTCCAAATTTGGCTTACCTCTTCTAAGCATAATTAATTAATTTTTCCTTTGTTTTTGTTTCTCAAGTTGAGGGCTTGATTGTTTATTGTCCTCACATTGAAGTCCCATATTATAAGACTTCCCCTAAAGTACTAAAAATAGAAAAATTATTTTTGAGTGATGCATAAGGGTCTTTACAATCTAAGTGCCTTTTCTTATATACCTCTTAGTGCAAAGTAGTAGGCAATTAACCTAACTTATAAGTCATTTTTTAATTTTCAACCACATGCATTACTTGTTTAGGTATTTTCCCTCCACTTTTATTATTCCACAACATGTTTCTCTAATTAGCACCATCACTCCCTAATGGCCTTTTGTAATTTTGGTCCTTTCATTCCAAATTGATGTTTTCTTATATCCTTAAAAATCTAAGACTTTGCAACCCTCATGCTCATACACTTCATACACTTTCATGAGGATGATAATGCCTTTTCCTTCTACTATGGGCTCCACCAATGTCCTCCTCTCCAAGGGTAACCTCTACAATTCTAACTTATTGTGGCCAAGTACTTCAAGGAGCCTAAATCCATATTTCTTTTGTATCATTTGGTCAATAATTTGGGCCTTTCTATTCTACAACCATGCCCATTTTATTGCATCTCTTACTACCATCACTTTTTCCCATTCTTCGCTTCTCTCTTTTTACTATACAATTGTTAAGTCTTCATCTAGGTTGTGTAATCTAAGAAACCTTTTGCTCCTTGGTATCATGTTCTTGTTTTCTATGCTTCTCATAGTAACTCTTATGTTTATCCATTTCTCCTATCATTTTTTTAATCATGTTTTCTTGATGGATATATCCTCTCCATTATAGTTGGCCTTTAAAGAAGTCTCTTTCTAATTTGTTAGTGACATCTTTCTCACCACAATCCTTCAATTTTTAATGACATTTATAGCCCTATCATGTTTGTCCTTTTCTTCTTTTATTTACATCCTAGATTATTTTTCAATGAGCTCACTTTGTTTTTTATGGTTCTTTTATTACTTGTGCCCAAAATTTGGCCTCTTCAATTTAGTCTCCTAATTGATTTTATTTTATCTCCATGTTTGTGATTGCAAATTGGATCTCTTTTATTTGTGGTGCGTCTCTTCCTTTTGGCACTTTTGGTTAATTTTATTCTATCATTTTCAGTTGGTGCATATCTTGTTTTATAGTGATTAGCTCTTATTGCCCCTTTACCATGATATTTTGCAAGTTGTTTCCAATTAGACTTCTTTCATCCTGTTGTCCTCATATAGACCCATTTCTTTCATAATTTCTAACCTCCTTTTCACTATCATTAACCCATTGACATATAATTCTAGTAACCACATTAGTAATGTTGATACAAGACTATATAATTCTTTGTTTTCTTGGTTATCTTCATCAATTTCTCCTTTATTTTCTATATCCTTTCTCTTATCTTATCTTTGCACTATCTACCCTCATATTTATTACATTTCAATAATAACCATTAAAATATTTTAATTTTTTTTTACAAAATAATTTTTTTTTAATTTTTTTATTTATTTCAATTTGTGAGTCTACCAACACCTTAAGATTTATGTATGTTGACCATTCACGCAAGATTAAAGAACCATATGTTAATAAAAATAATAAAACTAACACTTGCATCTAAAGGAGGTTCAAGGATTACACCAATAGAAAACTATATGTATGTTAATATACATTAGAGAGTACGTGTTTGTGCATGCAAATTCTAGTTGCATGTCACTGGATTAAACAATTACTTAATAATAAGTGCTAAATAATGGAATGAAATAAACTTAGACAAATCTAGATTTTTTCCTTAAAGAAATTATCTTATTTGAAATATTTACATACAAATTTAAAACATAAAGCAACGCAAATGAAAAAAGAAAGTTGTCATCAAATTGATAAAAAACATTGCAAATGGAAATAGAATATTCCCATCCAGTTGGAAATTTGATATTTATTTTGCTTTTACGTGATAAGTGATATTTTGGAGGCTTTCACCTAATATTTTGGAGGCTTTTACTACTAAATGATAGCAGGTTTACTATTAAACGAAAACTAAAACTTGTTTTCCGATGACTTAACAATGATTTACAGACGTGAGACTTGTTTCAGACTCGAATCTCATAGTATATGTTGTCTATCGACTAATTATTGAAGAACTGAAAAAGGCACACTTTTATGTTATGAACTTAAACCGCAAATTGTGTATAGTACATGTCGGAATTTACTAGATCCCCAAAGGCTATAAAAATTTAGAATTGTTGGATATTGCCAAGTAAGATTTTGAGGTGTGCAAAGTTAGGGTGGAGGACTAGTGGATCCACCCCCTAAGTTAAAAGAAACGTTTAGCATGCTAGAAAGACTTAATCTAAAGCTCCAAAAAATTCATGCTTTATGCACTAAATTATCAGTCTAAAGCTCCGAAAATCACGCTTTATGCACTAATTATTCACCAACTTCTTACTCAAAGTAAACATAAAAACCCTAAAAAAGTGCAAGGCGTGCTTAGCTCGCCTTACATGCCCATCACTATTTCTAGAGCTTCCCACTAAAGCATAAACACCCCATGCTTTACACGCTTCTTCTCACATGCCAAAACAATTTTAAAACAACACGCGTGTGCCAACCATAACCTTTTCTTCACTACACACAAAAAGAAAGAAAACAAACCTTGAGTACTTTTCTACCAAAATAATTAGATGAATCTGTTTGTATTCACACTCATATCTCCTCATTTGAGGAATTGACAAGTTGTCTTGTACTTTTGATCTATTCTTCCAACTAATTTTTTTTAAGGTGTGAGATTCTCTTACAAGGAAGTGTCATAATTTTGTAGTATATTTTAGAGTTCTAGAAAGATAAAAAGAAAGGTTTATAGTGTGAAAGGGAGTGCAATTTTAGAGAGAAGAGTTCAAAATAATTATTTGCGTTAGTTTAGAGTTCTAGAAAGATTAAAATAGAAAGATAAAAGAAAGGTTTATAGTGTGAAAGGGTTAGGAGCAAAAATATTACACAATTTAATTTAAAAAATATTTTATAATATTTTAGATTATGAAAATTTAATGTTTTAAAAAGTGTTGAGGTTTTAAATTAAAAGAAACGTGAATTTTGATAATGACATATATTTAGATTATCATTATAGAAAGATTTGAAATTTGTAATGAGTACATTGGATTAGGAAAACTTCTAGAAAAGATAATATATTAAAGAAAAGTATCACACTCAAGATTTGATAAGACACATGGGAAGAGATTTGTAAGTTGTTGGTCAAACACTATTGGGTAGTCTTTTGAATAGAATCATAACAAGTAACTTTTCATGGCTTGTCCTATATACATATTTAAACTTTAGAATTCTCCAAATTTTGGGTTTGAGATGAAAATCAAGGTTTCCCATGGCTATAGTTTTAGGGAGAAGACATTTTTTTGGGTCTTTATTATCATTAAATTCTCTCTTTCTTCTTGGTAAAGTTGTCTTTTTAATACTTTTAAATTATAATTTTGGTATATCCATTAATTCAATTGAGATCAACTACTAATATTAGAGAGTTGAACCTCCCTATTAGATTTTAAATTCTCGATACCAATATTTGCGATCTATAGATTGGTCATGTGGACATCTAAAGGTCCAACCCCCAAAATATAGTTAGCAAGGAAGATAGTTTGGCTCAAAGATTGTGTGTGAGTTCATTGCTTTAGGTAGACACTTCTCTTTTTTAATCCTCAATATTGAGTTGGTGCTCACTTATAATATATTCTATAATTATAAAAAGAGGAGATCGATAAATTTCACAAACAATTATTAGTTAACTTAAATTTAGATTTTATTAAGGAGGCAGGTTTAAATACTCCTTTTTGAGGTAGTTGTTAGAATCAATCTTGATAATATATACAAATAATAATTGACATTCCTCAAAAAGTGTCAAATATATTGATGGAAATTAGCTTATAGAGAGGAAAGATATCTAAAAAAATCACAAGGGAAAAATTCAAAGAGATATTGGGTGCTATGATAAGTCTTTCGAAGAGATTAATTGTTCAACTTGAGGTCTAACAATGTTATACCTTAGGATGTTTTATATAAGGGGGCTAATATGTACTAGGAAAGGAAACATTAATTAAGGGAATCTCATCAATAATTGCAAGCAAAGTGTGAGGTAGAGGACACAAAAAATTATGACATCATATTTGATATATTGCCTTGTCACAAGGAGAAACTCCCTTCTATTAAAAGGACGGTGAATTGATTTTGACTAATCAAAATCTATGAATATTATCTACAAATATTATAAGAAATAATTTAATCACTTCAAAAAAGTTAATGGTGTTTTTATGTTTTGCATAATAAAGACAATGAAAGAAACACGTATTTAGATAATCATAGAGAGGGAAAGGACATCATTGTACAATGGGGAGATTGGTTAATCCAATTTAACATATTTACTTGTGCTTTTAGATTTGATTTAAATTAAATAGGATCTCTAAATATAAAATTAACAAGATAATATTTTTAGAGTTTTGTAGACAAATTTTAGTGCTACATAAATTATTGAGGCCAATGAATAAGATGGGGACTAAGTTTCGTATTACAAATAAAAACTAAATGTATACATATTTAGAAGATGAAAACTATATGGATAAATAATTGTCTAGTTCTTTTAGTTTGAAACTATCAAGTAAGGTCACATATGATCCTATATAGGGATTATGGTATAAATATGTTATGAAATAACTCGCACAACAGAAGAATTTGATATGAAACATGCTACAAATACTTGATAATAACTAAGAAAAACAAATCACTTCAAGGGGGGAAACCTCTAAATATCTCCAATGAGAACACAATGCACACTCTAATGATGAAATAAGACTCACTATCTCCTATATATACCTTATTTATGCCTAGGATATCATCTAGGTTGACTTAGATAACCCTATATAAGTGACACAAGATGGATTCCCTTCTCACACTAAACTCACTTTCACACTTCACAAATGCTTACTAGCAGATTCTCTCTGCTTAGCAATTTCAAAACAGTATAAGAATTGCAATAAACCACAAATCAGTACATTTAATTTTATTGTACATTTTCTTAAAAAAAATACACAAATCTGGGTTTACAATCATTGGCCCACAAGCCTCTCTCATAGACTCGATTCAATTCTTGGAGCACAGCCTCCTCTTCTTTCTTTCACTACACACTCCAACCTCTCTTGTGGCCTTTACTCATCTTATGCTAGTTATTACTTATGATATTGTATTCACCTCCTTCCTCTATTGCGCACACTCACACCCCTTTGTTCGATGCCTCCACAGTCTTTACTTGACCGATCCTCTCTTCACGTATGTACATACTTTTCTTTTATTCTCTACTACCCATTTTCTTTTACATGTTGCACATCTCCATTTCATAACATTATGAAGTCCAAATCAACTCCTATCCCCTCAAAATGGTGGTTTTGTCCCTTCACCTCCTGCGCATACGTAGACTAATTGGTCTCCTCCCAAATGCTCCTACATCAATAAGCCATAGGGAAACCTAATTAATTAAATAACAATATAATAATGATAATATGACTTAATTAAGAGTTAAAATATTCACAAGCTAACTATTCATAACCTTATGTACATTAATATTAAGAGTGTAACATGCCTCCCTCTTTAGAGAAACATTGTTCTCAATGCTTATCAAGTGTGAATACTTCTAAATGAAATCCTTATCCACCCATGTGGCATCTTCAACTAGTAAATTCTTCTATTGGATAGATACTCAATGGGTGTTCTAGTCCTTAACGAATGTACTATGGTTCCAATATAATTCTTCCTTCTTCTTTAAGCTCTGGTAATATTGTTTGAGTGGGGATATTATGCCCAATTACCTTCTTCAAATAAGAAACATGAAAAACTGGATGTATCTTTGTCATTAGTGGCAATTATAGCTTGTAGGCGACACTACATAGCTTTTCATCATCAAATTATATAGCACAATGTTCCTAATGGGAAATATACTCATGTAACCAATTTTGGAGTGGTGTTGAAACTAATATATATCTTCTCTATGGATTTTTGCATGATATCTTTATAAAGAGGTTATTGCATCCCAAATCCCAACATGATATCTTAGCTTATACATTTTTAAAATGTTGAATAATATTAAACTCCTTACATGATTTAGATTTGATTTTAGACATGGGATGTAAATTAAGTATGTTGGTAGGTAAAGTTGTCCAAAAACATAGCATCTTGGAATGTTCCTAATTTTTTTATATGTATTCTCAACTATTTAATAATCGTGTGAATTGGGGAAAGCATGAAAACTAGGGTTTTGAACATGTGCATGTTTCATATGAATAGTAGAAGAGAAAGTATCAAAATATTAATTATGATAAGACACTACAACTCTTCGTTATCTTCATAACTACTAGGTTTATAGAAATACGCAATAAAATCATATGCCAAATGCATAAACAAAGTGTAAATAAAATAAGATGAACCAAACCAGTATTGATGTTTACCACTCACATGTGATCAAATCTCACTAGTTAATAAAATTCCATCTATGTGCTCATAATTATAAATCAAGAATGATTTAACATGTAAATAAACATTCATAGTACCAACATAATCCTCATGCAAAAGTTCTTCCCTATGTCTCATCATATCATCATGTAATGTATGGTAAGGTAGTGAATCATAAATAATGGTTATATGAGATGTTAATGGATTAATTTCAAGGTGCACACTATCATCATGTAGGGTATCCATAAGTATCTATAGGATCAATATGAGCTATAGAAAAATGGCCATCATCATACTTGTCATCATGTACAAAATAGGGTAAGTCATTCAAGGCATGTGAATTTATAGATATAAGACTAACATGACATGTAAGAGAGGTATTATCAAAAGCTATAATAATTTCATGTAGAGGAAAAGAAGGTGTGACATCATCGAAAGCCATCATAATAAATATATTGCTAACACATGATAAATCCTCACTAGGTATATGTTCATCAGTATCACAATCTAGGCTTAACTACAATCAATAGGGCTCATGGAAAAAATATATAAAAGGAATGGATGAACACAAACCAAATCAATGAAAGAGAAAATCTAACACATTGTAGAATAGAACCTCCATTGAGACACATCCTTATCCTTCGCATAAAGTATCAAGAGAGTATTATGGACAAAAGGATGATGTTTTATGAAAGATAAAAACATACTAAACTTATAAATATGTGTATGCATATTAACCAAGGAAAGTGATATGGATATCCATAATGATGGATTATCCATGGGTAGGAGATTGGGATCAAAAAAATTATATCACTATGTAAACACAAACCCTAATCAAAGTATGATGAAGATATTAAATAGAGGTAGATACAAACCCTAAGAAATTTGAGAGAGTGAAAACTAAGAAATATAGCATATAATAAATCTTAATATGAAAGAATATATAACCCTAAGTTCAAACTTTAGGAGGTATAAAAGTAGACAACTTCGCCAAAATGTAAGGGCATAAAATTCGTTTTACATAAGTTTGAGATAATTAAATGAATGTGCATAAATAGCATGCATATTAACCTATATTTAAATTTAGAGTCATGGTTTGATGACTACCATAAAATGATTATTTAAAAGTTAAATCAAGATTAAGGCACTTAGCATTGAAAAGGAAAATTAAGAATAGGTGTTGAAGCTACATATAATTTAGTCACCTAGGTCCAAAAAAAAATGATTACAATCTAATCACTATCTTGAACTTTCAATATTCATAGAATCCCATATAAATCAAATTGGCATCTCTTTATGTTGATCTTGAGATAGTAAATGATGACATAAATATGGAATTAATTTATTAATTTTAGAATTAATTTATTAATTTTAGAATTAATTTATTAATTTTAGAATTAATTTATTAATTTTAGAATTAATTTAGTTTACTATGGACTTCTACAACATGTGTTATCTATATTTTTTATAGTTGGAGATGCATAAGGATAGATAATATTTAGAAATACTTTAGGTAGATTTTTTTTTTTTTTGATACGTAAGGTAATGATTTTATATATTCAGAAAAATATACATGCGTCTGCGTTGCAGGAAATACCATCGATGAGCTTCAAACAGTCAAAAAAATTAACAGGACAGAGTTCGACCCATTTCCAAAATGGAAGCACCGAGCAAAAAACAGAGACTTGCTTCCTCAAATATTACAAATTTGCTAAAAACTAAGCTCCAGTTCGAAGAAACCACGACTACCAAAACATTAACAGACATACCAGACGAACACTTACCCTTCCCCCCTTAAACCCAGAAACCATTTACCTCTGCAAAGCATATAAAGCCTTCCACCCAGTCCATACCCTCCGCTGGCACTAGCTTCACTCTTTTCTTCAGAAACTCCACTGCCATTTCTGCCAGTGTGCGATGCCGAGACAATTCAGAGCCTTTAAGATCCAGAAGAAAGGGGTAAATTTTGATAGCATCATCCGAATCCCACATGGTTTCCAGGTCCGCCGGGCGTGGTATGCCCTTACCCAAGAGGGCTGCTTTCAGAGAAGTATCGATGCCCCCGAGCAAGTCCTTCCGAAACAGTCTCACCATCAATTCCTTGGCCAAGGGTTTCGAGGTGGCAATGTCCATGAGCGACGCAAGAAACCTGGAAGAAATTTGAGTATTATCCCTTGGAAATTCTTTACGCTCTAGATGTTCCTTTCCAAGGACCATTTTCACTGCAGCTACCGTCGCCGGATCATCTTCAAGCAGTATTCGTTTGAGACGCTGGTCCGTTACTTCCCGAAAGGCAATTTTCCTTTCTGTTGCCACAAGCGAAACAGGAGTATCGACCCCGAAGGAATCAAGACCTTCCACCGAAATGATGATGGTGAACTTCGATTTCGCCAGCCTTGCCATTGCCGAAAATGCGCCCGGATCACCCTGCAACAAAAACATAAAAGCAGAAACCAAAGAGCCGAACCGAAATTTAGGAGAGGGCTTCCTAAAGTTAACATGAGAGCTCAATAATGAAACGTCAGTCATCGAATACGGATAGAGATTAGGAGCTTTGCAAATCTGTCCTTCGCATGAAATGAAATTCCTCCCCCGCAGACCTGTAATCAATGCAATTTATGGAGCTTATCACAAGGCACGTCTGCGCATAAAGTAAGGTAGGTCGTGCACTACGTGTCCCCCGGCCGACTTCGTGAAACTTGAGCCCATCATTCTACTAGACCCCTTCAATTTAACCGAGCAAAGAGGCGGCCGAATAAACCTACCAATGTCATTCGCATACTGCTAAATTTGGTATGTTGGTGTGGTTACCACCGCCCGACCCAAATGCCACACGTCCATCCCACGCCCCACCACCCGGCCATTTAGACATCCATTGTCTGTGTGTGGGGCGAGGGGGGAGGAGCCCACCCATCCGCCCACACTTTAGGTAGATTGTTGAATTACAAGGTTTAATATATTCTTGATCAACCCCATTGGCAAACTAGCTTTGTGGCCCTAAGGAAAACTTTAATAAATAATATTCTCAAGCAGGTCATGCAAGCATGATCTAAGTCAACTCCCAATAGTTAGTGAAAAGAGTGGGAGTAGGAAAATTTAAAAATTTGGGGGTCAATCTTGAGCATCTTGGGATTGATCACAATTGCCACATGATTGATTTGGGGTAAGAAGACTTAAATCTCAAGGTGGGAATTGAATGTATGGATATATGTATGAATATAAGTGTGATAAATGGATAATATTGGTGAATATATGGGTTGTAAATAGAAATAGGATGAGGTCGAATGTCTAGAAGTATGTGTAGATTAGGATGGATAAAGGATCAAGAAAGGAGTCAAAATTAGCATGCAAGAGTGTGTCTCTTGCCATTGTCTAGTTGTATTATCATTCCATCAAAATGGGCCTAATACTAATTGGGCATTTACATAGATATGTAAATTTCACCATTACAAACAATGCAATTTAAATAAACTAATGTATAGTTATGGTAGATTACATGATAGAATTTAAAATTTTGGAAATTAAGAGGAGTGAAAATATCTAGCTAATTTTGATGGTCAATAGGTAGTTGTTAACTATTTGATCATAAAATTTAAACGATAACTTATAATCACTTAACTTTGGATTAATTGGAAGTAGAACAACAAAATTTGAACTAGATCATTCCCAAAAAATTCTAGGGTTGAATCTGCACCCTCAAATTTGAGCTTTTCCTTGAGGTTTTAAACTTCTCCTACTGTGGATTTGAACCCTCCTCATGTAAACAATTTGTGAATCACCCACTTGAAAATTTCTCGCCTTATTATTTGAAAACCTTGTTTGAAGAATATACAATGTTGACAAACACTTTTAGGAGCTTTCTAGGCAAGGATTTTCTCTTTTAGTCAAACCCCCCTAGGTTTTGACTTAACGCTTGTAATAAGATCAAATACATGTCAAGCAATGAATTATGCAATATGCCTAAGACAATGTATATTAATGTTATGCCTTGAGTATGATGTTACAATCTATAATGAAGCTCCTCTATTGATTCTTAGATCCGAGATGTTGTAATAATGAATTAGGAATTTTCTTTTTATACAATACCCAAACACATAGATTAATATATTTTACACTTAAGTCAACAAAAATTAACTATTAAGAAGGGGGTATGTTTGAATTCAAAATAAAACTTAAATTTACAAACTCAAAAATCATCTTTGCACATTTTCAAAAAAAAAAATACAACATAAATAAAATTCAAACTATAGAATAAGTCCAAAACAAAGGATAAAAGTGGAGCAAATAAAAAAGCAATCATAAGTGTATCAATATTGTTTTGGCCATGATGGTAAGCACTATTATGTAGATAAGTATTGAGATAAGTTTGTGTTGGTGTCCTTTGATGGGTACGTTTGGTAAAGAAGCCATCTTTTAACTTGATTTGCTTAACGACTTTGTTTACTCAATTATTTATTTTGATAATGGAAGACTTTTCATTGGATGCTCAATTCAACTAGATTCCCTTTTTGGCCCTTTGTCGCGGAAATGGTGCATGTTTTTGTTTGTTTCTAAAACTTGTTCCTTTCGTGTGTAAAAAAATATTACCTTGTTTCATCTATAATCTTTGTTTATGTTTTTTTAATTCCCATTTTGTGGAGTGGCAAGTGTCTTATATATCTTTAATGAGAGGCCATACCCTACTACCTTTTTTTTTCCACTGACCAAAAAGGGCTTCCCTCATTTTTTAATGAATAAAAGCTGATTATAAAGTTTATTAAATGTTTGTTGAGTTTTTTAGTGTATTGTTACTTGGGTTGGTTAACTTTGTGTTTGTTATGTAAGGCATCTTTTAGATTGAATAGTTTGTAAGTATTAGTTGTGAGAGTTTGTTTACTTTTTA
The DNA here is from genome assembly GCA_007258455.2 of Sequoia sempervirens. Classification (NCBI taxonomy): domain Eukaryota; kingdom Viridiplantae; phylum Streptophyta; class Pinopsida; order Cupressales; family Cupressaceae; genus Sequoia; species Sequoia sempervirens. The sequence continues at coordinate 71,273 of VDFB02337124.1, forward strand.
TTGGTCTATAATTTGTTTTTAGTTGTTTGAGTTGTCTTCAATATTTGTAACATGTTTGGTAAGATTTGATTGTACCTTTAGTATGTACTATTAAAGCAAGACAGGTTTACCATCTAAAGAATAAGGTTAAAGTAAAGTAGTTGAATATCAATTTTATGAATTGAAAATAATGATAAATATTTTTATTTTCATATATGTTTAATAATAATTTATCTTTATGTCTTAATAAAATATTACGAGAAACGAATAATTCAAATAAAGAAACTTTTTAAGATAGCATGTGCGCAAACATTATAGGTAGAGAAGCAAATACGATAAAATAGATGTTGCAGGTAGGGAGGACATGGCCAAAAGAAATGCTTGGATGTTTCTCTTTTATTGCAAAAAGAGCAAAAGGGGTTGAACTTCTAGAAATTGATGACGATTGCCTATAAGTAGCCTATAATGCAATAGTTTTCAAGGTGTCCATTAGGCTTGGGAATTATCCTTGGACTTCCATAATATGGGAGTATGCTTAATCCATCTATAGTTGGACATTGAGCATTGCCCCTTCGAGTTTAATCTCTAATAAAACTATGGAGGGAGAGAAAATATTTGTAAATGGCTTTGAGGGAGCAACCAAAAAATCTACCCAATGGGCCATCTCCAATCTTTCATGAAACTATAAGGGTAAAATATTGGCATTTTGACAACCAATGATTGAGGAACCAATGCTTGTATCTAAACAATAGCTTGTTTTTCATATGATAAAACTTGAAAATTAGCCTAGAGTTGTCCCAAAGGTGTTCACAAAAAATAAGGCAAATCCAAAAGATCTCTAAAGGATTGATTGCATTTTATAAATAGCATTTTCCTATTAATTCCTTTGGCAACGGGTAATCATGATTCATTACACTAAATCAAGTGATTCAACTAACTAGATCAAGTGGAGAAGGTCAACATTTTAGTGTATCTCTACATAACGTCTAACATGTAGAATGCTCCTTGTTCTTTCTCCCACTTCATTGTTATGTGTTTATCATCTTCAACAAGTTTTACATACTATTATAATAGTGTAAATTGGAAGATTAGAGATGATGGTATGCATTTGAGTAGGTGGTATTTTCCTATTGATAAATTAAACAAAAAAATAAAAAGGTAAGATGGATCCACCTTGAATGAGAATAAACACTATCTAAAAATAGAAATATTAATAGGAATTTTATTGGTGCAAGAATATAACTCCGTATGGAACAAAAAATAGGTCTCTATCTAGAAATAGAAATAATCATCATAACCATGGAAACAATCATTGTAATCATAGTCATCAAAAGCGCATCAGTGATATTATACACTCCTTTTCAATTAGCATACAAGGGGTGTAAGAAATTAGAGGAGATGAGAAGGATTATATGATCATATCAAATCCAATAATCATGCAGCATGTGTCATTAATAATATTTTATGACAAGCAATATAAGAATATCAAGATGTAATAATTTAAGTACATATAGAAATATGTAATCATGTAACCACCAATAGAAAAATGTAATAATGTAAGCACGTATAGAAAAGAAGAATAAGGTTATCCTAGTGTTAGGGAAACACAAGCAATAAATCTACATAAATTGATCCAATAATGAAAGAAAACATATCATATAAGATGTGAGCATGTCCACATCTATGAAACAGGAAGCAAGGTGGCTCTCAATGCTGCATTCAATAAGGGTAAATAAGAAGTGCTAATAGATAATATAAGATGGATCATGAAAAATGTGTAAGGGGGAATATTTGCATCCAATGTTGGGACAACAATCAAATGGTCATAGCTAATGTGCTAGATAAGAAAAAATTAAGCATAGGTTAATGTCATGTAAAATTTCATTTTCTAAGCATAAATCATATAATAATGACATATTATATGTAATTACAATCATTAAAAACATGCATTATGTAATATGTAAACATGAATTTAAGAATAAGATCATAAGATGTAGGCACAAAAAGTGTATGTGAATGTGCGATCATCATAAGATAAGAACAATGTAAGCATATGATCAAACTTAACCTATTATGTATGACTATATGTAGGATCATACTAATATTTTAATTATTCAATTTTATCTTGGTTCTCATGTGTTTCCATATACTTAACCTATTATCCATTTGAGTAAAAAATGAGAATAAGGTTACATTACAAAAGATATCAATGGTTGAGTATGATTAATTAAGATCTATCCTCTTAAAGACAAAGATGATTCAAACATAAAGCGTGAGATTTTTTCCATGTATGTTTTATGTTAATTTTTGTATTCTTTATGTTTGTGTTATGTTCATGTTATTAACTAACATATGGATGGTGTAAGGACACCTTTAGTGGTGTATGCTAACACAAGTGATTCTAAACATGTGTTTTGTAGTTTATTGGTTGTTTTTTCCTTATGTGTTATGTATGTTTTTCTTATGTGTACGATCATACTAATATTTTAATTATTCAATTTTATCTTGGTAGGATCATATTATCATTATTATAGATTAACAATGTAGGATCATACTTAACCTATTATGTATGACTATATGTAGGATCATACTAATATTTTAATTATTCAATTTTATCTTGGTTCTCATTGTTAATCATCACAAGGCTCAACAACATCATGAGTAGATAAGGAATATGTAATTCTTAGTTAAGGAATATGTAATTCTTAGTTAATTCATATGCTAGGAGAAGGGTGCACCCTCAATATTAATGTACATAAGGTTATGAATAGTCAGATTGTGGATATCTTAACTCTTAGTTAAGTCATATTATCAGTATTATATTTTTATTTAATTAATTAGGTTCGCCTAAGGCTTATATAGGGTTATCTAAGTCATCTTGGGTGATATCCTCAACATGTGCATCATATGCTAAGAAATAATATTGAACATGTATGTATTCAAAGTATTATGATACCCATTTCTATGACAATTGAATGCATCAATCCATGAATCTCTAATAATATGAGAACTATAAAGTTTAGGATCCAAGACATCATGAGATATAGAACCATTTTCAACATGTATAGATCATTAGCATTTGTAAGTTGGGAAGCACAATAATCATCAACGCCATTATTTAAAAAATAAAGTAAGTAATCATATCAATGAAACACATGTTGCGAGGAACCTCATAAAATAAATTATGAAAGTGAAAAGAAAATAATAATCACTATCATTATTGGTATCACAGATATCATGTACCCTAGATGTATAAATGAGAATAAGGGTTAAAGCATGAGATGTAGAGAGCATATATCATAGTGTGTGCATTAGAAAGATAAATTATGATATAGTCACCAATAATGCCATCATGAAACAAAGAGTCACAAACCACATCATGGTAACATAAATAAATAGCACCTATCACATCACTAGTATTTCATCAATAAACCACGAGTCAAAATAAGTAGGGCTATGATTGGTAGTAGAAGTAATACAAAAAATGCAAAGCACATATTTAGGATATTCATTATATATAGGTGGTCCTAGAAAGAATATATCACAAAGAGGTTAATCAAAATGATAAACGTCATCAAAAACATCAGTAGAATCCTTAATGAAAGGTGTACAAAGAGATGCAATTATAAGAGAATTTGTAGATAAGAGAAGAATAATCATAAGATGAAGAAAGAATATGCTCACTAGGTACCACAAATTCACATGAAGCAAAATATTGAGATGTATTATGAAAATGTAGTGCTACATCATCAACTATGATACTAGGGGAATAATCGTCATAAATCATGTATACAAATGAGGCAAAGTCATCTAAGGTGGAAGGAAAATAATCATCATAAATATCCATAGAGGAAACATGAGATGTAAAATAAGTTATCACAATGAATATCATCATCATGTATCAAAGAAGGTAGTTCACATAAATTAGTATCCCTAAACTCCTCATAATATAGTCTAAGGGCATAAAAGTAGGGCTATTGTAACATGTAGATAAAATCATCACAAGGCTCAACAACATCATGAGTAGATAAGGAATATGTAATTTAATCACATATAACCACATCCTTAGATGTGTCCCTAGTAGGTAGGGTTACATCATCATCCTTCACACTAGGGGAATAATAATCATGAAAGGTGTATACTTGAATGAGGCAGAGTCTCCTAAAGAAGAAGGAAAAGTATCAGCAAAGTTCATGAAAAATGAGATCAATAGGCATGAAAATGTGATAGAGCATGAAGCATTATCAATATGAAACAAGGATGCAACATTATCAAGGATCAAAGGATGTGAATCAATGAAGAATGAAAAGGCCTTAGGATCCTTAATATATGTGTGAAGATAATCATAAACTATCTAGACTCGTAAGAATTTGTGGTAAAAATTATATGAATGAAACACAACCAAGAAAGAGTAAGGATCAAACATATATCAAACATTGAAGGCCTAAAACCTAATCAAGATATAGCAAGGAAATACCAATAAAAGGGTGGATCCAAACCCTAATCAAATTAGATAGGAGACTTGAAAAGATATAGAAAACCTATCTAGGGGTTAAAATTTTGGGTTCAACAATTTATATATGGGAAAATAATATGCCTCACAGATATCCCAAATAAATTAATTAAAATCATAATGAATTAACCGTCAAACCTAGGATATAGAATTTGGATTTAATAAAATAGTTAAAATAATGATACTTAGCTCTAGACTCGATGTCATTTGAATCTGACGTGTGTTGCTACTACTTTGCTAATGTGTCAAAAAGTCAAAACCCATCAGACAACCAACTTAGAGTTGAGAAACTTTTTATTTTCTACTCTTATTCACTTTTACAACTATGCAATTGGTCAATGTTTATAGATCTAGAAACTTCATTGATTCTAGTGCCTTAAACTTGATTGTCTTGATATCTACAACCTATCTGAATAGGGTTTGTGTCAATGACACCATTTATGAGTTTGTTGGGAAAAGAATGCTCTCCTTTGGTCAAACCCCTATTACCAAGTCAATGGTATGGACCAATGATCAAAGTTAGCAAGAAATCATACAAATTGCTTAACATTTGAAATAATTAATGTTATGTTTTTAATGATGGTGCAATTTATTATAGAGCCCTCTAATGATTTCAAGATATATAATGACGATTTAAAGGTTATCCTTTAATATGACACCTTAATGTGCAATTTGAAACATTGCATGCTTTAGTCAATTCACTAATGGATAGTTAGAAAGGGGGAGCAAGGCCCCATTTTAAAATTGAATTTTAAAACTTCATGGGCCACTTTTATGCCTACAAATCTCACCTAGATCAATTTCATGAGTGCAAAAATGACTTGAGATGATGAATAGATAAAACAAAAAATCAAGATTAGATCCCTTAGAATGTGTGAAAATGAAATCAAATTAAAATAAAAAACTTACCATTTTCTATATAAAAACACATCATTTTACTTCCTATTCATTTCATTGAGAACAAATATATTAAAATGAATCCAAAACTTTTTAAAAAATTCAAATATTTATCATTACAAATAAAAAAACTTAAAACCTATATATACCCTCTTGTACTCACATGATGTAAACACATATCTCAACTTTAATATAAAATTCTTTCTATCACCCACACCTTACATGTACCCACATTTCCACAGGCACTGATTCAAGTTGGTATCCTCTTACAACTGAATCCCTTTTTGAGGCACTATGTTTCCTTGTTAGTTCCTGCCGACAGGCAGGATACTTATGCATCCATTCAATTCAATTTTTTTGTCTCGACATTGACAATGTCACCAATGAAAAACTGGAATTTAAATGTTGATCACTGAATCTATATAGTCTATATTAAATTGTTAGGTTTGCAATAAATACAATATGCTTTTATCTTTTTTCCTACTGGCTGTTGTGAATAGTCAGTGATAAAAATAGAGTTTTAATTTTACAAAAAAATTAAAGCTTATTATTAATTACATGAACCAAACCCAACAACCAAACCCAAATTACCAATCGGCAGGAACGTGACGCAACTGCGTCTCTTGTTTAAGGACGTCTTCATGGCCCCTAAGAATACTTGTTTTCATACAAACCTTTAAATATTTTAAAAAGAAGGGGTACCCATCTTGAAGGATTTTCTTTGATACTTTTTTCAAGTGTCTTATCTCATGTTCCTTTCAAATATTTTGTCTTTTGCTATTTGCTCAAACATTAATGTAGATCCTTTATGAAATAGAATATTCAGCCTTATCTCTAGGGGATCCCTTGATTTAGTGAATTTACCATAATTCAAGCACGTGGGTGCTTCTATTTTTGTAAGTATTCAAACACATGAATTGACTTTAAACACAATATCTTTTTGTGTGTTCATATCTTAACCTCCCCGTGACTAGCATATTATGCTCACAATCTTGTTTATTTAATAATGTTTTTTTTCAGAAAGTAGATATTTGTTTATTAGAAAAAGCCTTCCAAACAAGAAAAAAATATGAAATTTAGAATAGAATAAAAGGTTTTTAAGGGGATAGTTGGCTTAGTTGTTTTAGTTTCTTTAATGTTGATTTTTTTATTACTATTATTTTTAGACTATAAGAATGATGTTGGCGCGATCCACCCGTCGATACCATAGGGATGGAGGGAAGACTAGACCTCATGACCTCTTGTTTGCAACAGGATGCTTTAGTCGATTGAACTAGACCCTCCACCCAATTTTGTTTATTATTATTTATTTGATGATTATTATTTTATTTTTTTTCAAATAAAAAATATTTTTTTTTAAGATATTATTGTTAAATATTATATATTTGATTTAAATATTATTATAAACTTTATATTATAATATACTATAACTAATCAAAAATCATAATTTTTTTAATAAATATACACTTAATTCATAAAGTAAACTCACCATAATCCACTTCTATTTTCAAAGCTCTTTAATGTCAAACAAACCCCAACTACTTTTTGAATGAATTGGGCATCCAACAAGGCCTTTAATTTAGTAGTTCCTCTATGTGATTTCTAAATTGTCAATGTTCCTCCCACTTAAAGTTTGTGACTTTAAAATGTTGATTGAAATGACAAATGCTTCATAAATGTGTTCTTTTTAAGTCTTGAATAAGATGTATATGGTGGGAAATGTTTGCTTATAGTGTCTTTACCTAACATGTATCATGCATTGATGATAACCAAAATGACAGTTATTGGGGGTGGAAAAAGACTATGCTCTATATCATAGGCCCAAGAGTTACAAGATTCCAAAAGACATCATATTACAACAATGAAAAATAATATAATGATAAAATACTACATCACAAGTCAAAAACCATAATTATTCAAACCATAAAATGACAATATAAAGTTGGATCAAACAATTGAAATAAAGCATTATCATTTCACAAGTTTAAAGCTTCATAAAATCACTTTAAATGTGAGAAGAAAAGTTTCACTTTCTATATTGTTTAAACTTAAAACAAATTAAAGACCTCCCACATCAACTTCATCTCCCTTAAGAAAACATCAATGATTTGATGGTTCATGTAATCCTTTATTTCTAATCTATATGCTTTTTTAATCTAAAAGTAAATATTAAAGTATTTTAAGATTATATAATTGAATTATGATATAATATTATATAATTTTTTATATTATAAAAATATTATTTATTTAATAATGAAAGAGTTAAGTAGTTTTATAATAAATAGTTTATAAGACATGTTATTTGTTAGAGGTCTTACAAATAAATTTATAAATTAAGTAGGTTTAATCTTAAAATAAACTTAAACATATTTGAGTTGGAGTAATATTAAGAAGGATAACAATTCAAAAATTATGATATTTCACCTTTATAAATATCACACACATACAATAAATATTATGTAAAACGTTCATACTTATAAAAAAATAAAATTGACTCAAAAACTTAAATCCTCATAACACATCATATCTTAATTTTAAATAATAATGATACCCAATTCTCCTCTTTCAAACATTCATATAGGCTTTTTTAGTGTACTTGTATTAAAAGTCATTTCTTGATGTTTTTTCCCAAACCAAAACCTATAATTCAAGGTCAAATCTTGTTTGTGCCCATCACCACTTTTAACTAATTGTGTAACGTGACTTGTCATTTTCATCAACAATACACCATAACTTAACCTTTTTGTATGATACCAACCCTCCACTAAGGAAACACATCATGACATCATGATTGCCATACAAATTCAAATCCCATACATTTCTTCTTTGTAATGTATACCTCTTTAATTTAATTGAGAAATTTATTCAACTCTCCTTATAAAATCAACACAAACCCTCTATTTATCATATATTGTGATTTCAAATATTCTCTTTGGTATCTCTAGATTATTTATCCCATTGGTTTCCTTTCCATACATAACAAGATAACAATCTCTCTATAGTTATAAGTTATTAGTATTCATATACATCTATATTGTAGTTTTTTAATTCTAAATACACCTAGGACTAAGATCGCACACAAAAACAACTCTATTTTCTATTTGAATACTCATGGAGTTCAAAAGATTAAAATAGAGGCTTAATCATTTTGGAAAGTTCATGTGTAGTCAACCCTTTTTCTCTTCTCCTAGATGTAGGTGATTTTGTAAGATTCGTTATTTAGATTCAAATTCTCAACAATTTTGTATTGCTTGATTCCCTTCAAAATTTATGTCATTTGTAGTAGTGTGATCTAGTTTTTTAATTAATCTATGTTCTTTAAATTATTCTATTATTTTGATATAGCTTGTATATCATTGTTAATTCTTTGTTTTTCTCTATCTTATAACTCTTTGTTACAATTTTATTTTCTATCTATTGTATACTAGCACATTCACATATAATCTAAGACAATTAAATCTATGTTTGCTTCTATAATTTCATCTAGATCTATATTTCTTATTCTATTTATTTAATTATTGTTCCTATACAATATTTTAACTAATAATTGTTAGTTAATATTTTATAAATAGTCAATATTAAATAGTTTTAGTTACATTATCTTTACATGTAAAATTTTATCTCTTCTCCATTTCATGAGCTTTACTATACAATTAGGTTCTTATATACATGTTCATCATAGTTTTCCCTAAACCTAGATGTGTTTTTTTCTAATATTTATCAACCCACCTTTATGGTATGCCTACTTCTCTTCCCCCTCTACCAACTACTCCAAAGGAGTTAATTTATAATAGGAAAGAGGCATTTGACCATGAGGAGACCTTAGAATATGCTACTTATGAGAAGATTCAATGTATTAATAAACATAACTTATCCTTCTTTTTTTGGCATGCATTACTAAAAATAAAATTTTCCTTAATAAAACTAATCACCTTATCAATAGCATACAAAATACTCTTGTCAACAATCCTAAGAGTTTGTATTTCTTATATGCAATGAGGAATATTTCTCACAATCGTGCTCCTCTTTTATAGGAGACCCTTGATCTTTTCATGGAGACTCACCCTTAGTTATCTTGTTCCCAACTTTCTATGTCCAAGCCTATCCCCATACACACATTCATAATTATATTGTTATTGCATGCTCAATTCATCCTCCTTGGATAGGAGCTTCATCATCTCATTTATTCATGGGTTCTCCATTAACCATTTCTCCACATATTATTATGATCCACTTCCTTAGCATCTCCCTTTCTCTTATTCATTTAGGAAATATACTTTTTCTCAACCTTTTCATCCAGAAACCTTTAGTGCTACTAATATTACTAGCTCCACCTTTTCTATTCCCCACATAATTGATCATGTCATCAACCAACTAGTAGAATATGTAAATTATAAAAAATAAGTGGCCACTATTCCTACCTCTTATTAATTGGTAACCACTAAGTAGTTCTAAGGTGATCCCACAATAGTGTGTTTTGTGTTTTTGCTAACTAGGATGTTTAAAATCATTTTTTTATTTGTATCAATTATAGAGAATAAATAGTCAAGAATTTAAGGATGATGTAAACTAATGAGTTGTAGAATTTTCTATAGATTCAAGTTGTAAATTTTAAAATTTTAAGAATTATTTCTAGATAAGTAGGAGGTATTAAGTGCGCTTGAGCTGGAGCAGTACTGGGATGGGTGACCTCCCGGGACGGACCAGTGCTTCACCTCTGTGAGCATCACCTAGATGCAATGAGTGCTAAGTGGACCATTCGATATCATGAGAGATGGGTTCTTGTTGAACCACTACTCATGAAACATGGGTCAATGAGTTTGACTCGAAACTACACGGTTGAATCCTGATAGCAATATCATAATTATTTCTAGAATTTTTATTTTTATTTTCATTAAATTTTTCTTTTGGTCCCCCCTCCAAACAATAAATTCAAAATGAACTTTGATGGAGCTTCTCAAGGAAACCCGAGGAAAGCTAGTGCAAGAGAAATTAAAAGAAAGCATAAGGGAAAGATAATAATAGTAGCCTTTAAAAAAATTGTTGAATACTCCAAACAATATTGTGGAAGCAAATGGGCAGTTAGGGATTGAGCTAGCTATTAACCTAAATATTGTAAACTTGCGAATTGAGGGTGACTCTATGTTGATGATTAACATTTTGACACACAAATGTACTCCAAATTAAAAAATTGAATATATGTCCTCAAGCATTTTTTTAGGATTCTTATTAAATTAAATATTTTTTAGGAAATGCATAGTTACAAAGAAGCTAATTCTCTAGCAAACAGACTAGATAACATGGAAATTGTGCATTGTGCCCCTTATCTAGAAGTGATCAATGAAAACTCGGATTTGAGCAGTGTCAATAGATTAATTCAAGGCAAGTGAGTTGCATAGGTTGGTTTATTGTGTTTATGGTAATGACCAAGGTGTCATGTTCAATTTTTGAGGGTTTCTTGTGGTATATCTTCGAAATAAAAATAGAAATGGCATGTTGCTAAATTCTTCCCAGTTCTTTTAGATAAGATTTGCTTTGTTTGTGTTACTTTGTCAGAACAATACATTTCAATATTGTTGGATTGCTCACAAGTGGGTTTTTAAAGGGCCCAACAATCTTCATCTACTCTTCGGAGCTCATTTTTTTCTTGGGAGATTGAGTGCATATTTTTAACTGCATCATCATTCTATGTCATTGAATTGATTACTCTCCTCTCAAATATTTTCTAACTTACAAATCTCTTTGCAAAGGATCCATTTGTATCTTCTAAAATGCATGTATAAAAGGTGGATCTATTTATAATTAACTTGAGCTAACATGTTATTAATTTCTTGTACCTATGTAGTAAATGCTTGTATTCTTTCTTTGTTGTTCTAACAACCACACATGGTTCACAATTACTTAAAATTAGGAGACTTTTTCTGCATTAATATCATCTAATAATCTTGTATCAATCATTTTATTATTATTATTATTAAAATAAGGACATCTATTGGAGTGCAACACATTTTTTAAGATTATTTGAATGACTGAATATAGGTCAATATTTTTGAAAGCAAGAAAAATACTTGGAAACACTTCCTACAATAATATTAGAGTAGAGTATTATGCAAATTTATGATCTATATAATTACATTAAAATACATATAAAAACCTATAAATAATATGTCATAACATGAGGGCTTACATGGGAAAAACCCTTTTGAGAGTAAAACCTCACACTCCAAAAGTAGAACTCCTTTTATTAATCAACAACCATGGTTACAATACAATTGATAGGATATACCTATTACAAGATTATCATCATCATACAATTCTAGAGTAATAAATGTAGCATAATAGTACCTACAAATAGACTTACAAAAATCATACACTACTCCATCCCAAGCACCAATAAATAGGAGATGAGCAAACTAGAAATCATTATTATGGGTTTGAAATTTTTTGAACAAGTACAAGAGAGATATAACATCCAAATGTTCAAGGAACAAATCTTAATGCCCCACTTGAGCTTGGTCTTCCAAGATATTTTTAGCATATATTATTTACATGGCATATGTCATAAACAAGAATTTTTTACCACCCAAATTTGGGAACCCTAATTTATCTTCATTATCCCATTCAAAGATGCTTCATGATAAGTGTCCAAACCTATCATAATTTTGTTCAAGATTCTAATGTAACATTCACTTACATGCTCTTGTGTGTCATAAGAATATATTATGAGTAACTCTTGTTTTTTATTATATAAGCAGGGAAAGGGCCCCAATCTTGTAAGATACAAAAAGAGTTGAAGCAACAAAAATGACACAGACTAGGAAACAACACCAACCACACCCAACAAACAACAACCAAACTATATACTATTAAGCAACCATATGGGGCTCGCAAGACAATTAACAAGTAGTTGCATCCACATGACCATTATAAGTATAATAAAAAAATAATCATACTACAAACTAACCCAAAAAGTGGCACAGAAACCAACTAAGAGATTAGCCATAAACTAGCAAGTCCTAAACCATAACATAACTAACATAAAATAACAGTTTGGTACTATCATCCAAAGAAACTAGAGTTTTAAAACAGTCATTAAACCAGATCAAAAAATAGAGCAATATGATAAAAGCCATTATTTGGCATTAGCTATCAACTCCCAATTGTCTCCAATCTAAGAGACATATTCCCTCTAGTCTGGGGCAACTTCATTTGGAAAATTATTCATTTCTTCATGCTTCCCAAGCTTCTTTAACTACTTTATGATATTTTTTTGGCCAAACACCACTTCGACCATGGCTTTGCACATCAACCCATCAAAGTGATGATATCTTTTTTCCATTTCCTCGACCTGAACCTACGAAAAGGTGATTCTTCTTTTCAAAAATTCAATGTTAGTATGCCTGTAAAGAGTAGCACCAGGGGCATTATCCTTCTCTTCCCTGACCTCCCTCTCAACAACCTCAAGGTCCTCCTCCCCACCCACTTCTTCCTCCTCCTTATCATCATCCTCCTCCTCCAGTTATTCTTCCTCCATCTCATAGTCACAGTCATCACAATCCATACCTTCACTTTCCTCTTCCATTTGAGGTTCAAATTCTTCCACTATCAGTTGTTCCTCTTCCTCTTCCTCAATTTCTTGCTTTTTACCTTTAGCTTTTTTATCAAAGGAAATGACCTTAGCCAATCTCGCCAATCTTCAGCCACCACACAATGTTCCCACCTACTCTTCATGCATTTCCTCATTGTGAAGACCTTCAAATTCTTCAATAATGGTGATGATATTACCCTGCTTCCGATTTTGCTAATATTTTTTAAAATTCTTAACTTTGGGGGGTTCTAGAAGCAGTGGGGAGTGTTTCCTTTTCTCTGGGGTGCCTTTGAGCAGTTCCATCTCAAGGTAATTTTCAACAGAAGTTGGCTTAGATTTAGAGGCAAAGGATTTGGAACTGGGGATAGCCAAAAGGGTAGCATTCAAGGGGTTTCCCTCTAGAAGTTTAGTACAAGGAGACGGGGGCCTAGGGTTAGGCACAAGGTTTGAATGCTCAACAATAGGGGGTATACCAACCTCCCCATTATCATTATGGGGGGGATTATCCTTCCTAATTATCAACAAGTTTCTATGGGGGTTATTCGAAAGGACAAACTTATACAAATCCAATATTAGTCCTTGGTGCAAAGGAGGCGAGGCTCCATTCTCAATGTTTTTCTATACGGAAGAAAGAAAATAGAAGGGTGGATTTATCCTATCATTATGATGAATATGATTTGGTAATGGGAAATGGTAGGTGTGAAGATTCATATACCTACCTTCTAAGGTGAAGTAACACATAGCAAACATACTAACCAGGGCAAACGATGGAGGAAGGTCAAGCCAGGCATACCTATTCTGGAATCTCGTTAGCACCTCACCATCATGTAGGAATTTCTCCATGAACTTTGATAATCAGTATCACTTTTCTTCACCACCTTTCTCCTTTCATTAGCCAAACTAGTAGCTTTGGCTATTAGTTAAGCCATCACTTCAAATTTCACCTCACCAATAGAAACATGACCTTTTATCCATGATTTGGTGAAATTAGCGGATAGATTCTCATGTAACCACACATTGCTTCAAAGAAGGAAGCCATACCAGCCCCTCTAAACATTCTCTAGAGATCAGAATTTTATTTGAGGATGACACAATTAAGGGGTTCAGTTCTCTTCCTTGGCCCTCCCATTTTAGAAGTATGCCAACTTTTTAGGCCTTTCTTTTGGTTAATTCCCTTCTTCATACCACCCCAAAAAACAAAAACTCTTCCAACACTCACACAAAACTTATAGAGACAATGAATGAAGATAGTGAAAAGAAGAAAGTCGTTTAAGTTACTTAAAATAATCTGCCAGATGAACGGAGCCAGAAACACAAGCCCAAGGATAGATTTGGAATGATTAACCATCACCATATTAAATGTTGCTAGATTATCAAAATCAAGTTGAGCCTCAGAAATAAGGTGGGAAGAGACATATGGCACATCAATAACATTTGAAATGACCAAAGCTTTGTTATTGCAAATAAACATGTGATACAGCCTGGGTACTTGGAAATGATGAACACATTAATTTTCTCCCTGATGAAAACCTCCTTGTCACTTTCCATAACTTGAAACATACCAACCTTGCAATTATTAACATTTATTTCCATCCTATCACCAAATCTAATTATCACACAAACTGGACCCCTTATCCAATACTTATAAGTTATAAGCATTTCAATTTTTTCTTTTAATACTCTATCTCTTATTGCCCCTGGCAACACACCATACTACCAATGAGTCCAAGTATTACACTTAAGAGCCTCATTAGCGATAATATCTGCAAAGTAGTTCCCTTCCTTGTAAACATGTTGAACTCTACGGTGAGTGAAAAATTGCATGTGCAATTTATAATTATCCATAATATCTCTTAATTCCAAGGTACAACACTGTCACCTTTCAATATATCAACAATAAGCTTAGAATCTCCTTCTAGGATAACTTTTTGGAAGCCTAAATATTTCAAAATTTTAATACCTCCCCAAGTAGCCATAGCCTCCACCTTATTGTTAGAGTAGACCCCAATATTTTTACCATAACCAATAATACAATACCCATGGTGATTCCTAATAAGACCTCCAGCCCTTGCCAAACCAAGGTTTCCTTTATAGCATCCATCAAAATTGCATTTAACCTTGCAGTCCAACTTAGGGGAAGTCCAAACAGTATTCTTCCTTGAAAGATAAGTAGACTAATTGACATTAGTGAAATCCTTTTTAAGGCCCCATATTTGTTTAATTTTGATCTCCTTATAGGAAGGCATAACTATAGAGTAGTTGTATCCCCCCAATTCCACATTTTCCTGTATTAGGTCCTTAATGGCCAAACATAAATCTCAACTATTTCTTGTTGTTTCCTTGAAGATCCTATTATTCCTCTCCTTCCAAATCCCCCGGGTTATGAAGGGAGGGACTTGATTCCAGAGATCCTTGATAATTTTTTGAGAGAAAGGGCAAAAAGACCAACTATTAATGAACATTTTCATAGGAGGAGAAACCCATTTTGTGAACAACAGGGGAAGGAAGAGGGACCAAATTTCTATTGAGACCGAACAGTGGAAGAACAAATGCATAATTGTCTTTTCCTCCTCTTTGCAAAGAACACATTTGTTAACAAATTAAAACCCCCTTCTAACCAGATTATCAATAGTAAGGATTTTTCCATGAGAAGCATCCCACCAAAAGCAATTAACTTTAGGAGTCAATTTTTTTATCCAAGCATTGTTCCATTGGAAGCCCTTGTTGACTAATAAAGATTTTTCTAATTCCACATAGGCATTTTTAACAAAGAAATAGCCTGAAGGAATCTTGGTCCACAGCCACTCATCATTCATTTCTTTAGAGAATAATGCAACCTCCCCTATTAATTGGTGAAGCCTTTTCACTACAAGGGCCCAATTTTACTATCTATCTCCCCTTAGGTTAGCTCCCATAAGCTGATTATTGAAGTTAATCCAATTCTAGGTTCAGGTCCATCCCAATCAATATAACCAGCAACCTACTTGTCATAAGTTATGATCAACCTTTGTTTTAAAGGGTTGAGGTGATCAAAGGATGTGAGAGGGGGCCCACTATTCCAAGAATCTTTCCAAAAGTTTGTATCAATACCATTACCAATGCACTTTCTATCACCCATTTTAAGCACACTTCTAGTCTTAAGAAGGTGATTCTAGAAAATAGAGCCATAAGGAAAATTGGAGGTAGCAAGGAAGCAACCCTAGTCTCTATTTCTAAGATATTTAGCTTTAAGAATCATAACCCAATCTTTGGCTCCTTCGAACAAATTTCACCCCAATTTGGCAGCGAGAGCTTTATTAAAGAGTTTAATTCTCCTTATCCCAAGGCCTCCAGCACTTTTAGGAGCACAAACTTTGTCCCACCCCACCAATATCATTCTTTTTTTCTCCTCTATTCCTGACCACAAAAATATTTTTTAGATTTGTTCAATTTTTTCAATTATAAAAGCAGGAATATTGAACAAAGATAATTAGTATACCAAAATATTTTGAAGCGAGGCTTTTAACAATTAGAGTTTCCCGCTGGCTTGACTTAATATTTTTCCCTTCCATCTAGCCAACTTCTTTTTAATTCTCTCAATAATATAGTTCATTAATTTCTATCCATTTTTTTAGAGATCGGGGGTAGGCCTAAGTAGGAAGCAGGTAGAACAACTTCCTGGCAACCCAATATGTGGACAACTCTGTCTTTCACAATTTGGTTGGATTTAAAGAAGTATAGCTTACTCTTGATGTATTTGATATGCTAACCTAAAGCACAAGCATATTAATTCAAGATGTATTTCCAATGTCTAGCTTTCCCAATCGATGCTTCACCAAAAAGGATAGTATCATCAACAAATTGTTGATGAGAAGCAGGCGGGTGGGATGAAGCAGCCTTAACACCTTTCAACACCTTAGTGTCCAAGAGTTTTTGGATGTTTCTTCCCAAGACTTCAACAACACTAATGAAAAGATAAGGGGAGAGAGGGTCCTCTTTCCTAATACCACGACCACAGGAGAAGAAACCTTGAGGGACCCCATTCACCAAGACCAAACACTTCGGAGTAATAACACAAGCAGTGATCAATTTTAGGAACCTACCATTGATCCTAAATTTCCTGAGAACAACAAACAAGAATGGCCAGGAGACTTTGTCATAGGCTTTAGAGATGTCAAGTTTCAAATCCATCCCGGTATTTCTACTAAGGTCTATAGAATGGAGAATTTCATGAGCAATTATGGCTGCATCCAAAATGTGTCTTCCTTGAACAAACCCTTTTTGATTTCTAGCTATCATTTTGCTCATAACAACTTTCAATCTAAACACAATGATCTTATTAAAAAAATTATACATAGTATTGCATAGGCTAATAGGTCTAAAGTCATGCATAGAGGAAACATCTTCCTATTTAGGAATAAGGGCTATGAAAGTAGCATTAAGTTGATTAAGAAGCCTACCTGATCTAAAGAAGTCTCTAGCAACATTTAAGAGGTCTCTATTCACAATGTCCGAACAAATCTGGAAGAAGGCTAGGGGAAAACCATCAGGCACAGGGGCTTTGTAAGCTCCAAAGGAGAAAACAATGGACTTCATCTCCTGAAGGGAAACAACTTTAGACATCTCTTGAAGATCCTGATTAGAAAACACCTTAGGAATAACTTGAAGGATTTCATCAAAATCCTATTGAGCAACCACAGGTTCCTTCTGGAAGGAGGAAAAGTAGGCCATAGATTCAACAACAATTTATTTTTCATTACTTACCATACTACCATCTTCTTTATTAAGTTGTCTTATCCTGATCCTGCTTCTATGTTTCATAGTGGATTGATGGAAGAACTTAGTGTTATGATCTCCTTCCAAAAGCCATTGAATTTGAGATTTTTGTTTCCAAAAAATCTCCTCATGCTTGTTAACCTTGAACCATTGAGCTCTCATGTCACGTTCATGGTTTCAAGTAGCTTCATCCACCACACTCCATCATATCCTTCACCTCCTTAATGTTGTCTCCCAAAGATTTTTTGGTGTCAAAAATATTATCAAAGGAAAACTTGTTCTAGCCCTTCACTCTCTTTAATTATTTTTAGTTTATTGGCAAGACAAAATATAAGGGTGCCAGCTGAGGGTTCATTCCACCATTTTTTAATTAAGGCACCAAAATTTGGATGGAGATTCCACATAATTTCAAATATAAAGGGAATTGCACCTTTGGAAGCATCAACATTTCTCTTTAGTATAATGTCATTGTGATCAGATCCAATTCTAGGCAAGGCAAACAAAGAGAGGTGTGGAGAAATGTTCCAATTAGAGGATACAAGGAACCGATCAAGTTTGACTTGAATCAGATGATTGCCTAATCTTCTATTAGACCAAATGAACTGGGCACCAAGTAAGGGAATATCAAAAAGTCCCACAAAATTAATGAAACCTGACAAGTCCATCATGCTATTAGAATAGTCATCCAAGCCACCCAATTTTTTTGAAGGTAGAAGTGGAGAGTTGAAATATCCTCCAAACATCCAGGCATCCTCCAATTAACCCGTTATGATGTCATCCAGGAAATCCCAAAGCAACAATCTATCCTAGCGTGAGTTGGGACCATAAACATTAATTAGATTCCACTTTTCAAAAGTGATAAGGTCTTCAAAGGAGACCATAAGACATTTTTTTCCAGAGAATACCATAGAACCTTTGAGTTTATAAGGATTCCAGAAAGTTGCAATACCTCCAGAAGCACCTTCAGCATCACTCAAAAACATAATTAGCAATAGGCCACATATTCTTAACAATCTTATCAAAAGTTTCCTTCTTCATTTTGGTTTCTTGAAGCAATAGAACATCAACTTTATTATCCATCAGGAAAATTTTGACCAAGTGTTGTTTATATGGACTATTGAGGCCCCTAATATTCCAAGAAATTATCTTCATAATCAAAGAAATAAAACAACAGAATCACCTTTATTTTGTTAGGGAAGGGGACGCAACATCCCTTACTTCTTTTTAGACTTTGGCCCTGCGATTGAGTCTGAGGTTTTTTGTCTTCCTGAAGCCACATCACAAATAGTGTCTTTATTTCTTGTTTCCTTCTAAGAAGGTTTTCCTACCTTGATTCGTCCTTATACATCTAGTTCCTTCTTCTTTTTTGACTTACTATTTGCCTAAACCCAGCCCTTATCATCAAATTCATCAGAGGGTGAAGAAGGGAAACCCAACAATGCCAATGAGTCCTTTAAATTATTCCCTTCAATTTGACTGGGGGTAGACTACTTGAAAAATGTTTTAGAGGAGATGGGGTAGAGGAGTCTTTATCTAGGCCAATTTGAGAAACTATTTCTTCTTCCTCAATAAACTCAAAATCATCTTCAAGAGGGTGAGTGGGATTGCCTACCAAACCCAGATTTGTTTCAAATCCATTGGGGGGAGTTTCTGATTGGTAGGCCTCTACAACCCTTTCCTTCACAACTTGTTGCAGTTCAGTAATATTATGCTTACTATCATCAAAAGAGGCCACTTCCAAACCTGCCTCTTAGCTGAAATCCAAAGACTCATATGGGGTATCCAGCATGCCTTCATGAGCAACTACTTGTGCCTCCATATTTAAACTTAGTACAAGGGTGGAATCTTTTAAGGCAGCCATAGGATCACCATTATGCTCCTTCACAAGGATTGAAGGAGCAACAACAATATCCTCAAGCTCAAGAGTGGTCATAGGAAGAACATAATATTTTTTCAAGGGGATGGGATCCTCGCTTTCTAAACTTTGAGGCCTCCTATTGCAAGTATCAATGAGGTGGCCAATTTTTTTGCAAGATTGACAAAACACTAGCATTTTTATATTCTATAGTTTGAGACCAGTTACCAAAATTTGACTTTAGGACCACTGAAGTAGGAAAAATAGTGTTAACAACCACATTAACACATATTTGAGCACATACCAATCGAGACTTCTCTTGGGTAATCTTATCAACAGGTAGAAGGCTTCCAAATGAGTAAGCAATCCCCTTGAAGATATCTAACTCCTAGAACTCTAAGGGTATCCCAGGTAGGCATACCCACGTAGGGGCAACAACACCCAGGTCAGCAAAGGGGTCAAAAATTTTCTTCCATTTACACAGTGAAATAAACTTCTTAAAACCAACATCAAAATCCCAAGGACCTCCCGTGAGAACCTTAATCATATCCTCATTTACAACAAAGGTAAAAAGGAAATACCTTTGGACATAGCACTAATAGAAACACTTCCTTTTAAATTCTAGATAGATTCATCCCATTACCTTACCTGGTCTATATTCAGGTAGTACGCCAAGAATTTTCCTGCCAATGATAGCTTGAGGCCATCCATTGCCTTAATCATAAGAGCTTCAAGAACAACAATTTCCTCACCATCTACTAAATAGGAGATAGATTTTGTATTTATCCTAGCCATAGATGGCGAACCTCTACCAACCAATTTGTCTACAAATGAAACTAGATCTTCTTCAAAGAAAAATAAATCGAATCCCAAAGGGGAGGACAGAGGTGACTTGCCAGATGTACAGGCTACCAACTTTGCAGAAGAAGGGATAGTAGTTCCAAGGAAAGTACCACGATGGGGAATAATATTTTTGGAAGAAGAAAAATTGGGAAAAATACCAGACTTGGGAACAAAATTCCTCGATGGGGGAGCCTCCCCACTAGACTGGCCCATCAATCAATCAAATCAAAACCAAAGAACCAGCAAAAATTTAAAAAAATCAGGAAGTGGAAAAGTTGTAGAGTTGTTACACCATCAACATAGGCATGCTTAGTTTGTTGTGATTAACTCTTGTTATGATGACTTACACCTTCTAATATGTTAACACATAATGAAGAGTACCACCTCAATGTTGAATACATAATTTCTCATGTGTGGAAAAATTCACTGAAGAAAAAAATAGTGTCACCATAAAATAGGATGCCAACTTCTCCATGTGATGAAAAATTATAATAAAGATAAAACATTAAATCATGCACAGTAAAAATTATTAAACATTAGGAATAGAAGGTTGAGACACCTTTTCCTAACATTATCTTTCATTTCAAACACCTTTTGAGATAAAAAAAAGTAAAAACCTCCAATGTGGATATCAAACTACTAGGGTTGTGAGGTCCATAGACTCACTACACCATTTAATCTTTTTCGTTCTTATGAGTTTCATCAAATAATTTGCACAATTCATCAAAGCATCAACCTCCTCCAATATCACTCTCCTAGCCTCTAGCATGCCACAAATAAAATGGTATTAGATTTCAATGTTCTTCATTCGCACATGAAAGGTGTCACACCCCATTTGTGTATTTACCTATTTACTATTACTGTGCTAGGGTAAAATATTGCATGTGTAAATGTACTTTGAATTTTGATTGAGAATATATGTGCTTGCACTTTGTTATCAATGAATTATGAATGAATTTTATTTCATTTAATATTATGTGATGAAATGCATAAATGTGAAATGGATGGTTATTGAATTGGATATTCTGACTATGGAGAAATATTATGTGAAAGCATATTTTTTTGAACAGCTGACTACTGTGGGAATGTGTTAGTTGGATGTAGGTACATGTTCAATCCTCCAAATGTGAGGGGAAGTATCACTTAGGAGAATAACTTGGTCGAGTAACCAATAACGTAACCTAACTAAGCTTACACACACTCATAGTACAATGGTTGAGTCAAGTTATCGTGTTGGGAATTGGTAAGTCGTCCTTACTATGATGTGTTTGCATTAATAAAGGTTTTGATTTCTATTGAGTGCATTATTGGATGGTGTTTATCTATTTGGAGCTTATGAGTTCTTCCTTATATTTCTATGCTTGAATTGATGAGGTGAACAACACATGGAATGTATGTATATGTATGCCTATGCATGTATGTATATGTATGCATATGCATGTCGATGATAGAACATACACATGAAGGAACATGCACATGAGAGTACATGGGTAGACGTACCTATGCACGCTTATGAACAGGTTGCTTATGAGCATGGTGTTATTGAACAGAAAATATGGCATGTATGTGTATATGTATAAATACATCGCACGTATGTTCCTATCAATAAGATAGTAAATATATGTATGTGCTTGATTGTGCAATTGAATGTATATATATGTATAAGATATATACATATATACATGTGTTGATACATACGTATGTATGACAAACAAAAATGTCCATACGGATATATCAACATATGTATATGTACATATACATGTATATATACAGTCGATATTATTATTATATGAATGTTAACTTGATTTAAATATCAAATGTATACATATTTGATTGTCATGGAATATATATATATATATATGAATATATATGCATTAATATGATAATGTTAAGGCTACTCATGGACATTTATATATTTACATGTATATATATAAATATATATTTATATATATACGATAATTAATAGAGGTTGATTTGTGTATATGCTATGCAAAGTATTATAGGCTAATTGATACATATGTTTGACATAAGATAAAGGTCAATTTATATGCAAGTAATGTGCAATAATAAAGGCCAATATGGGAAGTGATGATCCGGGGACAATTTTTCAGTGAAAATTGAAGTGTTCCCAATACTCCAGATTTTAGCTTCATCAGAGAGAACGACGTCTTGATTCCAACGCAATTTGAATGGGGCGAAAAAGGACTCCGTTTGTGCAAGTTACGACCAGTCAAACTTCCAGTCAAACTGGATTTAAGGGCATCCAGAAGGCAAAAAAAATAATCATCTTGGAAATCGATGGCAGCGTCATCGCGAAGAGTCGTCGAGACGATTCCGATGGCGTTCGTTTCGTCGAAATCCGACCCCGTATGCTCAAGTTACAAGCAGTCAAAGTTCGGTTGACTTGAGGGTACAGGTGATGACGTCATCATGCTGACGTGGCACTCGTACTGTAAGGATTGTATAGGAAAATTCCAACGTGACACGTGACATGTGTACGGACCAATCAGTGAATGACACGTGTCCGTCCGTACGGTGACATGTCACTTCGTACTTCGACGTGGCGCATGGCAGTTTCTGGCGAATAGTGTTTTGACACGTGGCATCGCACGTGGCAGTTCTGGCGATTAGCAGTTCGACACGTGGCACTGTGAATTTGGGCTCCTCCGGCCGGTGATCAGTTTGTTTTAACAAAACTATGTTCCAACGGGTTTGAACCCATGATCTTCGGCCACCGAACGACGCACTATGCCGTTACACCCGCGGTCGCGCGCTAACTATATATGGAGGGCTGTGTTTTGTTGTTTGAATTCTGGTATATGGTTAAAAAAGAGTGGCCGGCGGGGTTGGAACCACCACCTAACAACTAAAAAGGGTATAGCGACCATTGACCCCGCGATTATTCCCTAACTATTATAGGAGTTCGGTGCCTTTTGTTATGTAGTTTTAAACCGAATCCATTAGAAATGGCTTTTAAGCCACAAACCTTTAAAACTACCTCTAACAATGTAAACCAGAAGCTATATGGGGATGCCAGAGAAGTTGTACGAGTTGTTAGAGGGGGTTAGGCATTTAATTTGATGGTTAGGCCTAATTAGGCAAACTTTTTGTATAAAAAGAGGGGTGTAGGCCTTGATTTTGCAAGTCCAGGTGGTGAGAACGAGAGAATGCTCGGGAGATGATTGTAATTGTTCCTGTACGTCGAAGTTATGCTGTGATATCGATGTGCTTGAAGGGAATGATGTTGTCGCAATTGTAACTGATTTTGGAGTATAATCGGATCGGTCACTCCGTTGGAGAGGGGCCTGGAGACGTAGTCCTTAGGGACGAACTCCGTTATCAATTGTGTTTGTCTCTCTATTCTTCTCTCTTTCTTTCAGTTCATTATCTTGGCATTTATATTATGTTCATTTATTCATTTGAGCATTTAATTATGTAATCATTTATGTTAATCGTTGTAATAATTGATCTTTTACGTTACGCATTCTGTAAAAGCAATTAGTCCTAGATCCTATATAGATCGAAGTAAACCATAGTCAATACCAATTGGAAATGCATCACTAATATAATGTAGTGAATTATTTCAACTTGGAACGCTTTAATATAAAGCGATGGAAACATTTAAGCCTGCTCATAAAATAGGATGAAGCAAACAGTAGATAATGTTCTAGTCAAAGCATTGTTTGAACGCTATAAAATGGGAGTCAACTTATCTTTTCTCTATCACACAATAATGCTATGACCAAGTTGACATAGTATAAGTGTTGCCTACAAACAAAAGACTATTTCAATGAGTTAAACTGTGCCAAAAGATAGGAATGGTAGGTGCAACATGGCACCAACATATGAAAACTCTATATCCTATAGAATTCTATTTTGGTTGCAAGTCAATTGTCATCATTTGGGCATGTGCGCATTTGAATTAGTCTTAATTTGTTGTGAACTAAAAGGGTCGATTTGTAGAATACTATGTTGAGTTTACATTTAGATTTCTGCCACCTTTTTGTTGTGTATAGTGAATCAATCTACATGTGGAGAGGTGTCGACTGACACACCATTTCTTTAGCTTGCAAATTCTCAATTTTTTGTATAAATAGAGAGGCTAGCTCTCTTATTTGGGGATGCAATTTTTTTGCAAATCTATTTTGCTACAAATATTCTAAGAGATGCATTTTGTGAGAGCTAGAGTTACTTTTTCAAAGTATAGTGTTATTTTGTGTAAGAGGCCTTGGTGACGAGTTGCTTTGAGAGGATAAAGTAAAGCTAGTAAGCTAATGTTGGAAGGTTGTGCATCAAGTCAATCAATTGGATCAAGCGTATTAAAAAGGCATGAGGATCTACTCTTCTCTTCTTTGTCTTTATTTATGAAAGAATGAGTTTTGTATGCTTTGTTTCATATTGCTTGGCAATACTTGCATTAGGAAATCATAGCATTTGCTTGGAAAGGAAAAAATAAGCTTCTTTATGCTTTTCTATGAAAGTGCTTGTATTTACTCCATAATAGGAGGGATTGTTTGTCATTAGTATAAGTATACTAGATATGATTAAACAAGGATAGCTTATGGGTTGTTCATAGCTAAGTTATTTGATTATATTAGATAGCTTGTAGGTTACTCCTAGGATTTGACTATCCATTGAAGGGAGGGTAACTTGTATTATATGCTTATGGATAGAAATACCATTAAGTTTATGGGAAATGGAATAGGTTGCTTCTAGGGTTAAATATTACCCATAGAAGGAAATACCTATGCATAGTTTATAGTGGTCTAAATTCAAATCGAGCTTGAGAAGTGTATGTGAGTAGGATGACTATCACTCGAAGTACTAAGTGAGAACACTTTGGCCAAAGTAGTAGTGATTGCCTTTAGCTCCACTGTCAATTCATTATGATCCATTTATACATGCTAGTCCAAGATTGTAGGATTTACAAGTTCTAGACATGTAGGATGCAACACTAAGCTCAAAATGGTTGTCATTACGAGGTTACTCCACCAATCTCTTCGTTAAAGGGTAGGTCTATCTATCGAATGATAGATGTACGAGGGACCGCATATGAGTCTGTGGTTGGCGAAAAAGTGCTTGAGTGATGCTTCTCCTCCTCAATAGGAAACAGAAGACCAAGATTTGAAAGGAGATTCCTGGACCATCTACATCTATTGCTTTGGAAGCTCAATTGAGCTATGCATGTACTTTGTACTCATTCTTTGGAACATTGTAATTTTTGGATTATTATATTGGAATGGATTCAATGTCGATTATTGTTATGACATCTATGTTCATTTGTTCTCTATAAATAAAAGAATTTTTTTATGGAAATGGGTAAGTTATATAGTTTATTTACTTGCAAGTGAACACTTAGGAAATTTTATTTCAGTGAATGATTGGCATGTTACATGTGGTATCAAAGCTACCAAGTTTAGCTTTGGAACCTATGAACTCATCATACTTTTCTTCCAACGTTATCTAATGTTTAGAAATTCTTGTGCTAGGATGGTGTATCTCATATTAACTACAAGAAAGTTACTAATCGGGAATGAGCGCTACCTAAAGGCCAAGAAGGAAAGAGAGGCCTAAATAATTGAGGGTACCAACTATTACAATGTTGTCTAGTTAAGCAACACTAAAGCCTTCAGTCATTATCTTTCTCAGATTAATGATGTAAAGAGAAAGATGAAGATGGAATCCAAGTACAACTATCTACCTTTCGTCTCACAAGCGAAGTCTGATTCCTTACCACTTTCGAGGGATACTCCCTTGGAAGGAAGTGTCAGTCTGACATTTATCTTTAGAGACCCTAGAGTTCTTCCAATGGAAGAAGTAATTATAATTTCCTCAAGTAATGAATTTGAGGGTTATGTACCTTGCAACTATGTATCAGATGATAAATTTGAAGGTTACTTTTCATTCTGGGATAGATATGAACAAATGAGAGATGAAAATCAATCTATAGGGTATACCCCATTGAGTTATGTGTTTGAGAGTGAATCTTAGGGATACTCTCCACTTGACTATCTAAATAGTCACTCTATGTAATCAAAAGGATATTGAGATCCTTGTGAATAATGAAATCATGTGTTTATCCAAAAGCTTGTGCTTAAATCTTATGTGGAATTCATTATGTGAAATCGAATGCTCATTTAAATGTTTTACATAAGATAATTATAACATGATTAAATCTAAAAACTATCAAATGTTCAAAGGTGGAAAGATGGGAGAGTGGGAGTGAGGTTTTGAATTTTTTGATCATTTGCGGGTGTCTGGTTCAAAGGTGGTTGGATCTTTGCAGGTGGTTGGTATTTCTAAGGATGTGGAAGGGGAGAATGTTGGTGGTGAGCAGGGGGAACGAAATCCAAGGACTAGGACCCAGGCATAAAGGTGGACCCTAGAGGCAAGGTGTCTCATGGCCCTCCTTTCAATGGCGAGGTTGGTGGGGCTGAGGTTTTGGGGAACCAGGATGTGGCCAAGAATTCCCAAGTTAGATCGGGACATCTGGAGAATTTTTTGAGACTCTTGTCGGGAGAATCCAAAAAGAAGCTGGATTTCGCTGCTAGGGACTAAGCCTGCAGATAAGTCAATTTTCCCTCTGGTTAGCAATATTTTGGATCCCTCCAGTGGGACTTTTGCTATTCTAGTCCCTAATCCAATGATTGACCATAATGTCTCGCTGATTTTTTTAGGAAGAAATAGAAAGTAAAAGGGCAAGTTGAGGTTGCAGCTTTGCCGAAGGGGTTCTTTTCTTTTACTTTTTCCTGTGAAGAGGACAAATATAAAATTTTGTGTCGTGGTCCTTGGGTCATTGGAAAGTCATCCTTGGCTCTTAAGAAGTGGTCTCCTAAAATGTACTTCTCAAATACCTATTTCGAAGCAGTGCCTGTGTGGGTTCGGTTACCGGGACTACCCTTGGAGTTCTGGAACGAGAATGTTTTCAGGGGAATTGCAAAATCTTTTGGGGAGTTATTATCCATAAACTCCATGACTTCGGCAAGGAAGAGGTTGGTCTTTGCTAGGATCTATGTGGGTATAACCCAATCTACTAATCTTTCATCCTCCATAGAGATTGTGGAAAAACTTGGTAAGTGGGTCCAGTCAGTGGAGTTTGAGTCGCTGCCTTTTGTGTGCTTTGCCTATAAAAAATCTAGGCATTGAGCTTGAAAATTCCCATCTAAAGTTTCTAAGCCTGAACCTAAGCAAGTGGTAAAGGAGTCTAAAATATGGAAGGAAAAAAATTAGGAGAATAAGGATGCGCTAAATAGTTCGGAGAATGTTCAGGAGAAGAGTGAGGATAATCAAAATCCCAAGGTAAGGGTTAATATTGGTGAGGAGTCACTGCAAGAGGATTGTCATGTAAATCTAGAAGCTTCAAAAATAGATTTCAAGACCCAAAACAATGGGCAAGTGGAATCAAGTACCAAAGAGTTTGAGGGGGTGGATGAAAAGAAGCCTGATGAAAGTTTTAATTCAGTTGAAAAGGTCTCTAATTCTTTTGGTGAGAATCTGGAAGGTATTTCTCAGAGTGATCTTGGTGCTGGTAGGAAGGGAAGTAGTATGGAGGAGTTTTTGGTTGAGGGGGGGAAGACCCCTCCCTCATCTACTCAGGAAGAGTCTCAATGTTCACTAAAGAATGTGAAATCTACATTTAGGGATTTTTTGGATACCCGAAAGGACGGGAATGACTTGGCTCATTCCTTGCTTTTGAAGAGTATTGGTGAAAATGACTTCATGGATGGTCAAGATTTTTTGGGTCTTGAGGATATGGATCTGGAAGGGGATAGTTCATACACAAAAGTGGAAAAGAAGAAGAGTAAGAAAGACAATAGCACTATGGGGGTTACCATGAGAAATAGGAAAAAAGTGAACTGTGGCAACCAGTGAAGTTTAGGAAGGAAATCTACAAAATGGCATAGAGAATAGGAATGCCTTCAAAATATTGCAGATGGGGTTCAAAGAACCATCACGGAGATCTGTCGAAGTAATACTCCATCTAAGTAATGAATATTATGTCATGGAATATTCAAGGGCTTAACAGTTCCCATAAACAAGATATTTTGAGAAATTTTGCTAGGGACCATAAGCTTGATATTTTAATTGTCCAAGAAACCAAGATGCCTAAGGATAAAGTGTAAAGGATTAAGGTCTTTAATAATTGTGGTGTGCAAGGTAGGAGTTCTAATGGGGCCTCAGGGGGTTTAGTGACTTTTTGGAATCAAGATCATATTTCTAGTACTCTTGTTTGGGAAGATGCCAATCATGTGGCTACGAGGTTCAGGCATATTGGACATGACTTTGTTTCAATTTTGTCTAATATCTATGCTCCCAACAAAAAAATGGCGAGAAGGAAGTTTTGGAAAATTCTTGAATCCTTCAAGCATAGCTTCCTTAATGTGAACTAGGTGATTATGGGAGACTTCAATACTCCGCTACTTGTGTTAGAAAAGTTTGGTGGTTCTCAAATTCAGTTGGATAGTAAATTAGATTTGATGGATTTTATTAACTCCCAGGGATTGCATGATCTAGAGTTTAAGGGAGCTACTTATACTTGGTCTAATATAAGGGTTGGGAATGATCTCATTCAGGTAAGACTGGATAGGGCTCTTATCTTGAATAATTGGATGATGAATTATGTTTGTTCCTTAATAGCTCTCTCTAGGATTGGATCGGATCATTTCCCCATCAGTTTTGTGGCGGATCCTGTCTCAAGTAAGAGAAATGCTCCTTTTTCGATTTGAAATAATGTGGTTGTCTCATCCTAATATCTTTAAATGCATTGAGGAGTGGTGGAATATTAAGGTCAATGGGACTACTATGTTTAGGGTGGCTAAAAAATTAAGTGAGGTCAAAGATAAGGTTAGATTGTGGAACAAAGAAGTTTTTGGGGATATTTTTGCTATGAAGTCGGCTATTCAACTGGAGTTGAAGGAGATCCAGGATAGAATTCAGAAGGAAGGGTATGTGAATGACTTCATTTTGAGAGAAAACAAAATTCTTATTAATTACCATGATATTATATCCAAAGAAGAAGAATTTTGGAAACAAAGATCTAGATCAGTGTGGCTCTCGTCCAGTGATAGGAACACTAGGTTCTTCGACATGACTACTCTAAAGCATAGGGCGTCAAACAGGATTACTCACATTATGAAGAATGGCACCAAAATTGATAAGGAGGATGAGATTAGACATGAGGAAAATCATTTTTTTGCTAATCTTTTGACTGTTGAAGAGAGGTTGGATATGAATGGTCAACAAACCCTCATTGATGTTATCCCTAGCATTTTAAATGAGAACCAAAATAGATCTTTGACAACTATCCCGTCTTTGGAAGAAATAAGAAGGGTTGTTTTCTCTTTTGAAGGAAAAAAGGGTCCTGGCCCAAATGGATTTCTGATGTTATTTTTTCAATTGTTATGGGAGATTGTGGCTGAGGATGTGGCTAATGTGGTCAAGAAATTCTTTTGATCAAGAAATTTGCTGAAGGAGTTAAACGTTACCTTTATTGTCCTCATCCCTAAGTTCCCTGGTGCTGATAGCCTTAACTCTTTTCATCCTATCAGCTTATGTAGCTATTTCTACAAGATTACTTCAAAAGTGGTTACTACAAGACTACTAAATGTGCTTCAGCTCTTGATTTCTCCTCAACATAATGAATTTGTCCCAGGTAGATAGATCCTGGATTCTATCATCACTTTCCATGAGAACATCCACTCGTTAGAGGCTTCTAAGAATCAAGGATTTCTGTTAAAACTGGACATGTCCAAGGCCTATGACCGGGTGGATTGGGGGTTTTTGTTGAAGATTCTAAGAGCTTTTGGCTTCTCAGAGAGGTTCCTTCAGTTTATTTGGGAATTGATCTCTACCACCAACACTGCTGTTATTATTAATGGTTCTCATATTTTTAAGGTTTCTAGGGGGGTGAGACAAGGGGATCCTATTTCCCCTATCCTTTTTACTTTGATGGCAGAAAGATTTGGGAGACTTCTTAAAAAAAAGGTGATGGAGGGAAGTCTAAAAGGATTAAGATCGTCTTCGGACAATCATGTCTGTTCTCACCAGCAATTTGTTGATGACAATATTTTTTTGGGAAGTTCTACTATTGGAGAAGCTAGAAATTTGAAGAGTGCTCTTGTTATTTATGAAGAGGCCTATGGGTAGAAAATAAACAGGACCAAGAGCTCCTTGTTCTTTTTCAATACTCCTGAACCCAGGCAAAGGAAGATAGTTGACATTCTTGGATGTGCTGTTAACCACCTCCCCTCCACCTATCTGGGTCTTCCTTTGGGATCTAAGCCCCCTAATTCTTTTTGGTTGTCTCTAGTGGATAGGTTTAATAAGAAGCTCACTGGTTTGAAAGGGGCCCTCCTCAGCCAAGCTGGTAAAGTTTTGCTGCTAAAGTCTTCACTCTAGAATCTGCTTGTCTATGCTCTAAGTCTGTTCAAGATCCCCTCCAAATTTGTGGATATTATTGAGAAGATACAAAAGCACTTTCTATGGTCAGGGGTTGAGGAGAAGAAGAGAATCCCATTAGTCTCTTGGGAGAATGTGTGTAAGCCCAAGAAGTATGGAGGTCTTGGTCTACAAAATATTAGAGTCTTTAATAAAGCTCTTTTGGTGAAGCAAGTTTGGAGGACCTTTGCCGAAGTTTGAGAATGGAATGCTATTTGGAAGAGTAAATATCTATGTGAAGTCAACTCTCTCAAGGATTTTCTTAGCTCTCAAAGCCTCCCACATGGCTCTAATCTTTGGAATAGTGTCAATAAGGCTAGGGATCTTGCTGCTAAAGGTGCTTTCTGGAAAGATGGAAATGGTAGAAAGGTTATGTTTTGGGAAGACAAATGGATTGGGAATGAGCCACTATGTGATCATAATGTCTTCAAGAGTCATATGGAGGAGTGTAAATTCAGGTTTGGTACTTTGGTGGGGGACTATTGGAGAAATGACCAGTGGGTTCGTATTTCCTCTATCAGCCCAGACCTTGCTCCTCTGCAATTGCTCCTTAATTCTATGGTTTTGAATCCAAGGGGCCAAGAGGATACTATGGTTTGGAATTTATCTTCTAAAGGGGCCTACTTTGTTTCTATAGTGTTGGCTTCTTTCTTTCTTAATTCTTCTTCTCCTTTGTGGGCCAAGGCCTGGGTGTATAACCTTACTCCTAAAGTCAACATTTTTACTTCGATCCTTCTTCAGAATAAAATTTTGACCAATGACAACCTTTGTAAACGTGGTATTTCTCTTCCTAACATATGTTATCTTTGTTGTGCAGAGGCTGAGATGGTTTCACACCTATTTCTTCTCTGTCCTTTTGCTTATAATATATGTAGGGTCTTGGAGCTATGGAACCTTAGCTGGGTTTTTCCTGGGTCTATTTGGGACTTCTACCACCAGTGGAATTCTTTGTCAAACAATCAGGTGCTAAAGTTGCTCTGGGAGTACATATTTCCACACCTTGTGTGGGGTATTTGGAAAGAACGCACTAACAGGATCTTTAGAGACCATGCTCTCTTAGAGGAAATTGTTTTTGGTAAAATTTATAGAGTTGTGGGAGAGAATTTAAATGGGTTAAGTAGCAAAACAAAAGCTAAAGTTAGGGTCAGTTACCAAGATTATGAGGTCAGAGTTGCTGAGGCTTGGAAGATAAAATTGGATATTTCTTCTCCTCTTAATTCGGCTAAGGGTGTTAGGGATGGCATTCAATGGAGTCTTCCTCCTCCTGGTTGGGTTAAAATTAACTTTGATGGGGCAACTAAGGGTAATCCTAGGCTAGCTGGGTGTGGGGGAGTGATAAGGGATGAGAATGGTATTTTTATTTCAGTGTTGGTGCTCCCCTTGGGAACCCAGACTAACCATCTCACTGAAGCCATAGGTGCATACCAAGCTTTATATCTTGCTCGCCAATTGAATTGCAAAGATGTGTGGCTTGAAGGGGACTCTAATAATATCATTAAATGTATTAAAGGTCTTCAAAAGCCATCGTGGACTATTGAAAGTTGGATTAATCTCTCTAAAAACATTATAAGCACTTTTCATAATTGTTATATTTCCCATGCTTACTAGGAAATCAACATGGTGGCGGATTTTTTTGCTAATAAGGGTGTTCGAGAAAATGAGAAAATCACGTGGCATCGTGGAGACACTCTGGAGGCAGATGTGTCAGCCCTTTTAAGGCTTGACATAATTCACGGGAGGATATCTTATGCCCCTATCAATTAATGATCACACATGAGGAGGGTCTTGTCACATAGCTATGGAGTTGTTGCTTAATTATTTCTCTTAGTTGGCAGGCCGTACCCAAGGATTCCTAATTTTTTGTGCCTCGCATGCTTTCTGGGTATTGCGAAGAGTCTTTTATGGGCACTTTTTGATCAAGTTTGTTACTCTACAAATATGGGTGGAGATCGTCGCCATGTTGAGCCGACTGACTATGAGGACTTGCAGAGCAATACTAAAGTGTGGCCTTTGTTGGAAAAAGGAGGGCTCACGTTCTACATTGAAAAACTTCATGGTTGGGACCTGAATGTCACCAGAGTTTTCGTAAAGGATTGGAAGGATGGTAAAATTAAACTATGGGGTAGGAAAATCACCATTGATGAGCAACTCATTTATGAAGTGACCAGTCTTCCCATGGAGGGTTTGAAATTTTACAGGGACAAAAAACTCTCGATCATGGCGGTGAAGAAATTCCCGAAGACACAAAAGGAAGAATAAAAGCTGCGTAGGGATTCTAAAAGTTGCTACGATATCGAGAATATTAAGAAGGTTTGGCAGAAGGTGCTAAAAGTGATTATGGAGTATATCACTCTGGATGGGAGATACACTAGGGTCTTTGGCTACCATTTTGTGCTCCTCAATCACTTCAGGCATCAGGTTAGGGTTTCCATCCCCTTTTATTGGCTACCTCTTTGAATGCTAGCCTCAATGATCATAGTACAAACCCTATTAGACACCCTATTCTTCATGAGGGTTGGTTGGTTTAATTTTTGAATATTGCAAAGCCCAGCCGACTTTGTCCAAAATGTCCTTGTCTCCCAACTCTATATTTGAAAAAGAGGAATTGGGCGCAAGCTACTCTGAGAAGGAGGAATGGGATACTGATTTGGAGAATGAGGAGGGTGAGACCTTTAAGTCTTTGAAGAAGGGGAGTAACAAAAGAAAGAAGGTTAGTGTCCCCTTTAAACATGGCCTTCCTAAGGCCGGTACTAAGGTTGTAACTCCTGGCTATGATGAAGCTAAGACCAAGGTGAAAGGTAAAACCCTTGTTACCGAGGATTCCTAGATGGAATCTTTGTCTGAATGTTCTAGCTATCCTGCCACTGATAGAGAGGACATACCTTGTTATCCCAATGACCTCAGGGTAGAAGATCATTATTTCAGGGAAGAACATGAGTTCCCTGTAGACATTCTGGCCATTGCTTGTAATGGGTCTGTGGATTTCTTTAGACTGATGAGATGGGTGTTTTTTTAGATTAAGGAAATTAAGTTGAAACAGACGGCTATGAGCAGCAAACTTGAAAAACTTGAGTCCCTCGACAACACTGCTAGAGATAGAGTGAAGACCATGAACTTGTGGAATGAGGAAGAAAAGAAGTATATGGTGGATTTCCTTAAGAAAAGTGTTGAAGATCTTGAGAAATTTAAGAGTAATCATGATGAGAAGCTATTAGCTTTGGAGGAAAAAAATAAGCACATAAAAGAGTCTATCTAGGTGGTGATGAATACTAGCCATAAGATTTTAAAATTCACGGCTAACGCTATGGATATTATGGTGGATAGTCATGAGAATACTTATCAGGACAAGACTGCTGTGGAAGAGGAGGTGGACAAAGTACACAGTTAGGAAGGTTATGGTGGACCGTGTAAAATAACTAGAGAAAACCTTAAGAGAAAGGTTGATAAGGCCTAGGTTAACATCCAGGAAATTAAGAAAGCGGCATAGAATATGAAAAAATTGGAACAAGAGGTGGTAGAGGTCTTGAAGAATATGGCCTAATTGTGGGTTTTTTGCTGGGTTTTTGCGGTTTCTTTTGTGGTGCTGCCTCTTGGCTGGTTCTAATGTTCTCTTTTGGCAGCTTCCTGTCTTGTTTTATTTTCTTGCTTGGGTACTTTTTATGCTAAATCTGTCTCTTGCTTATTGTTAAAGGGTTTCAGGGCCCCTTCAAAACTTGCTTTTTCCTTAATAAAAAACCATTAGGGAAAAGTTTTAGTTTAATTTGTCTTCTTCTTTTCAATTATGGTTTTCTGTTACAAAGACTAAGTCTTCTTCCTATCTTTGAGGGAGAGTGGATGAATACATTATGTTTCTATTTTCAGTCATAGAATGAATAAGACTCCTCACATACCCTATATAGTGGAATCTATTGTGAGGAGTGAATCTAGTTAGTTATCCAGATAGTTTTTTTAATTACTAGTTGATAATTGATTGTTGTTAGTTTCTATTATTAGTTGAATAATAGATATGCATTGTGGAATGAGAATTCTTTAGTAGATTCATGTCAGCGTTCAAAGCTTTCATGTAATAAAGGAGTTAGTTCAATATTATGATTTGTTGATTAATTAGTAAGTGTTGAAATCTGTTGTGGAAGAAGAAAATCAAGAAAGGGTTGCTTGAGGTATTGCTATCCACTCTATTTCCTATTTTTAGATTAATTCATGCATTGTTGAATTAAGATAGTTTCCAGTTTCATGCATGTGAAATTCATGAATATAATTTTGTAGCTTAATGTGTGTTTTATACTCTTGGAGTAATTAGTTATAGTTCAATATTAGAAGTTAGCCATAGTCTTAAGTGATAAGCACCTGCAGCATAAGCAACAACTTAAGTTTATTCCCCTGTTTTACAAGTTAAACATATTTATTTCCTATTCTAGCTTTTACAGTTTTTTGTACATGTGTAATCACCTATACTCATTGATATAAGGCATATTAGAATCCATGAATGCACATATAGTGTTAGCATGGTTGAAAGCTTATGAATCCTAGTTGATAATTAAATAAAGCCTCTCATAGAAGATGAACTATTTAGTTCGGAAGCCATCCTTTAAATTATGAGTCTACTTGTAGCATCAAGTTAATTAAACATTAGATAAGCCCTACAAAAATAAGCAAGGCATAAGATCATGTCAATTGGTGATTTCTCATGAAAATTCTTGAGAAATTGGGATTTGACAAGAAATGGATGAAGTGGGCCTTTGCATTCATATCTGCTCTTTGCTATTGCATCTTAATAAATGGGTCTCCTTGTGGCTTCTTTGAAGCTACAAGGGACCTTAGGTAAGGTGACCTGATATCACCTTAACTATTTTTAATAGTGTCCAATACCTTGAGTAGATTCATAATTTAGAAAGTTGTGAATAGGTTGTGGAATGGTATCCCAATAGTAAATAACATCCCGTTGTTGACTCACCAACTTTTTATTGATGATACTCTACTATATGGAGTATCAAAATTAAGGGAGCCTAAAGTATAAAGATGAAATTGCATGATTATACAAGATGCTCAAGATAGGTCATAAATAAAAAAAATTATGAATCTTCTTTTTCAACACCATAGATTCTCTACCAAGTCAGTACTTGGGGATACCCCTATTCTCTAAGGTCATCAAATTGAACATTTGGGAATAAATGATCTAAAAATGTAATCATAGATATGAAGTGTGGAAAGGAAGATGGCTTACTATGGTTGGAAGGTTACTGTTTTCATTTCATGCTCCCCTTTGATGACCCATCATTGATATCTGATCTAAGTGATCTTCCATGGGTTATCTTGCATGTGTTTCCCTTGAAGTGTTCCAAATTTGGCTAAGTCCTAGATTTTGGGGTTTTGACTAGTCTCTTACTTGGTTACTTCATGGTTTCTCCATCGCTCCCTTCCTTCATTTTTTTCTTCTAAGCCTTTTGGGTTTTGGCCTTCAGCCATACCATTTACCTCTTACTGATGCCTCTCCCTTCTTCCATTTTCACCCTTCTCCCTTTGGCCTTTGGCCTTCCCTCTTTCCTCTTCCCTCCTTGCGCTTTTCTTCTATCAGCCATTGACCTTCGACCTTCGGTCTTTGTGCTTACGTCTTACCTCTTACCTTCTTTAGGTAAGAGGTAAGCCTTTGATCCAACCTCTAACCTCCGACGGTCCGAGGTCGAACCTGCGAAGTCTCTCCTTTCGCTTTCTTCTTTCCTTCTCATTTTCTTGGTTTTCTCTAAATATGATTAAGTGTCATGTTTTCGGGCTTCATGGTTAGGGATTCCTCCTTACCTCCAAATTTTGGAGGTAAGCCTCCCTCCCGACCTCTGACCTCTAATGATCCAAGGTCTGAAACAAGACACTTCCTTCTTCTTCGTGCTTTCTTCTTTCCTTCTTCCCAATATGTGGTAAGTGTGGTGCTCGACGCCTAACTCCTGAGACCCGATCTCCAAAGGATCCTTGTCAAAGAGAGAATGTAATGTCAGCGAGACCTATTTTGTGGTCCCTCTGATATTTTGATGGAGATGTATCAAAGAGAGAACACTATGTTGGTAAGACCTATTTTGTGGTCCCTTTGACATTCCAATGAAAGGAAAAATTACCTCATCGATGCGATAGATGGATGTCAGTGGGACCTTGATGCTTGACCCTTTGAGATTCTGACAAGCTCATTTTTAGAGGTCTACACCATTTAATTCCAAGGATTCTAAAGGAAAATTTTTAGGCCTGACACCTCGACAATCCACGAATTGGTGTAATTATCATCACCGACGCCATTAATGTGCACCTACTCCCAACGTTCGAGCTTGAATTTTTTATAGTTTAAGGATGAATTTAATGCATTTCAATGATTTCTCTTGGCAGATTTGTGGTGGCCATTCTCATTCATTGTTGGTTCTCGTCCTCTCTAGCCATTCCTTACCAAAAATCATGGATTTTACAAGGATTTTTCATGACTTTTTCCTGTAAATCTTCATGGCAGGGGAATGGCATGCTAATTTTTCTCTCTCCAGGCATTTCTTGTCATGATTTTCACAGCAGGTATGGGAGCCCATGCTCATTGATTTTCCCTTGTTGAATTTACATTATGATCTGTGCCCTAATCAAGATTTTCATGGAGGGCTCCATTCTATGGAGACCATGCTTGATTTGGGCACAAATTTCTTGAATAGATATTAGGGTTTCTTTGATCTGATTTGTAACCCTAACTGGGTTAGGGTTAGTTATTGTTCATCTGAGTTATGCCTGAACTATAAAGGAAACACTTGTATATTTTTTAAGGGTTCTTCCTCTAGCCTCTCTAGGGTTTTTCTATTGCAGACACTGCATCCTTGCATTCTACCATTGTAAAGATTGCTTCTAAGCTTTTATATTAATAAAGTTCAGTTATTATCATTGTTATTTCTTACATGTTTGTGTAAAATCTATTTACCTTCATGTTTGAATGTATGCTTTAGTTTTTTTGTTGATGTATTATGCTATTTAGAAGTGGGAAGAAACACATTTCTAATCTTGGTGCATCACCTTCTTTTCATTTCATGTTCTCCTTCTATCTCTTTTCCCTTATGATTTGTTAGATTAGGGTAGTGATATGATCTTCGTTGTTC
Organism: Sequoia sempervirens; assembly: GCA_007258455.2. Taxonomy (NCBI): domain Eukaryota; kingdom Viridiplantae; phylum Streptophyta; class Pinopsida; order Cupressales; family Cupressaceae; genus Sequoia; species Sequoia sempervirens. The sequence goes on from VDFB02337124.1 coordinate 109,252, forward strand.
TGGTTAGACCAACACAATTTCACTTAGTTTAGAAGAGGAAGTCATCCTCCTCTAGAGATTCAACCTCATTTGTGCAAGGTCCCACAACCTTGAGGTTTTTTCCATTGTGTCATTAGAACACTAAACTCTTGTTCAGTAGGGTGTAGTTTTATGTGACAACAATTTCTGGCACACCCTGTGGGAAAAAAAAGAAGGAATTTCACTTCATTTTGTTGAGAGAATGGTGTTGCTTTCAACATTCCAGCCTTGAAGAGGCTCTCAAACAAGTACCTGGCGACTTTGTTGTCAAGGGAGGACTCTACATACGAATTGGTGAACTTGTTACCTAGAACTCTTGGTTCAAGATCAGACCTACACATTCATGCCAAGAATCTAAACACGATAATCTTCTAGAGGTAATTTCCAATACATCCAACTCTCATTTTCTACTTCTAGAAGAAGAAATAAACAATCTTTATCACCTACAAGAAGAAATAGGAGTACAATTCCATCTCCTAGGGCCTTATTTATGCCACCTATGGGTAGGTTATTTCAAGCTAGAACACCTGTTGTCCACACAAATAGAAATTTATTCCATATGGCTTTACCCAGAAATCAACCTATTGTGTCCTTTATTGGTGGAAGCCCCCTAATTTTAACCCAAAAGGATGATATACCAGTCAATGCCCTCAAAAGCATTCCTCATTTTACTGGTGAAACATCTACTACTCCAGCAAAACATATCATAGATGTGGCCAATATATGCTATGTACTTGATGTAACAAAGGACAATGTGGTTGTTAGGTCACTTGCCACTTCACTTAAGGGAAAAGCATTACAATGGTATAGAGGTCTTCCACCTAACTCCATCACAACTGGGATGAGTTAAGGGATAAGTTATGCAAACATTTTGAATACAAAAGTGACCATCTATCCCTAGTAGAATAGCTGACAACAATCAAAAGAGTAGCTCATGAATTCATGAGTGACTTCAATTTCAGAAAGGACTTGGGATAGAATTCCTACCACGATCAAGCCTTCACCTGAGCATGTCTTTTTGTATTTCTTAAGGGCTATTAACAGTGGCATAACTATTATGATTCAGTCAATGGGAGGTTACACCTTTCCAAATGCATATGATATTGCTGTAAGGGAAGAAAATTGTTTAATACAGTTTGGGAAGATAGCTCCTACGCCACCAATGCCTTTATTTCCAGAGCTTCCTTCATAGCCAACGATGGCTCCTATCCCAATGAATCCTATTCTAGTGGTTCCCACAAGCCAACCTTCTACTTCTGCTACACTTCCAAATGATTTGGGCACCTTGCTACAAAATGTGAACAATAGATTAATAGCAATGGACAAGTAGCAAGCTCAAAACAATAGGCCCTATCAGCCTCAAACTTAGGGTTATCAGCAAAATAGGCCACCTTATCAAGGGAAAAATTAGTGGAATCATACTAAGCCCATGAACAACACACATACACCCATTTCAAACAATTATAAGGCTTTGGTCCCAATAAAAAATAATCTAGCACAAGAGAAAGAGTGGTGTTACCCTTGTGAGCAAGCTCATAATCAAAATGCTTGTCAAAATGATGAGTTTGTGCAAACTTTGGTAGCTCAAAATGAGACCTCTACTTCAGAGAAGAAAAGTGGCATGAACCAAACATCTGCTAATAATCAAAATCATGTACTAGGTGACTCTTCATTTGTCATTTTGGGTCAAGAAGATTTTTGTGGTGTAAATCAAGTGGATACCGATATAATAGCACATAATACAAGATCAAAGAACAAAGCAATGGAGGGTGGTGCATCTTCCATGGTTGGGAAACCATCATCTTCCTAACTATATCAAAATATTGTAAATGTTGGACCAACAAGTAGAAAAAAATAGGTTCCATAATCAAATTAACTTGTTAATAGGCCTAAACAAGTGGTGGAGAAGCCTAAGATCACACAAGCAACAAGAGTTGACCTTGTTCCAAAGGTTCCTTCTAAAGCTAGTCAACTTCCATTCAACATAGTAGAGCTAATGAAGAAACACAATCTGAATTTTACTATGTGGGAGGCTCTATCTATCCCATCACAAAGGGATTTGCTACAACATTCTTTAAAGGAACATAAATAAATAGAGGATGTGCAAGAAAAAGAGTAGTCTACTCCATCAATCAACCTAGTGCAGCCCCAAAAAGAAGAGTATTCAAGCAAAATTAGTAAGCCACCTCCCTTCTATCTTTCTTTAATTATTGGAAATAATATAGTGCATAATTGTATGATAGACTCGAGGGCAAGTAGTTCAGTCATGCCTAAGGGGATTGCTGACATGCTTGGCATCAAGTATGAACTGGTGACTAGACAAGTTTTACAATTAGATGACACTACTGCCAATACTGTGGGGGTAATTAAAGACCTAAAGTTGTCCTTGCATGCATGTTTCGGTTGTGATGTGTTGCAAGTCATTTCAATCATAGAACTCCCTGCTCATTTTTCCATTTGCTTGTCTAGGGATTTCGTAGCTAAGATAGGTGGGTACTTATCTATTGATTGGTCTCACATGCTATTTACAACTAGACATGACACTAAAGCAACCATCAAATCTGAGCCTATTTTAAATGATGATATAAAGCCTTACACTCCTAGTCCAATAAACATGAACCTTACATTGCATGATCAAAAAGAGGGATGTTCTGTTGGCATGATGTTTGTCATTGATGCCAAAGTTACTGATGGTTTGGCATTCATCAAGGTTTTCAAGTTATTCATTCAAGTGCATCAAGGTATTCAAGTCATTCAGTCAAGTGCATCAACACATTCTTCAAGTATTCAAGTTATTCAGTCAAATGCATCAAGGCATTCAAGCCATTCAGTCAAGGACAAGGTATGGTTGAGTGTCATCAAGGCAAGGTTGTTAAGGTTCAATTTCAAATAGCTTCAAAGCCTCAAAAAATTAAAGGCCCTTCATTATGAGTCTCAAAGTTTATGGTTACAAAGTTCTTGCTTATTGGTGTTAATGATTATACATGTTCACTTAGAGGTATTAAAATGGTTTAGTTTCATTTTATCAAAGCTTTAAGATTATTCAAAGTGCATGAAAGCTTTAAAGCATCAAGGTTTGAGAGCATAAAAACTTCAAAATAATAGTTTTAGTTCATCAAAGCTTCAAAGGGTCATAAAGTATAAAATCTTTAAGTCATCAACATGTTGTTTCTTTTGTTTTTCATATGTTTCTGAGGCTTGTATATTGGTGAGGGTTTGATGTGGTCTTTATATGAAAAACCCTAATATAAAACCCTAAGGTTCCAATGTTTATGTCATTCTACATGGGTTTCAAAGTTTCAAATGCACTTTTGTTTTATTTAATTGGTGACTCAAGTAATTAAAGGTTAAAGAGTTACTTAAATAATCATTTGAGGGGTTAAGACACATTCAACAATCAACCCTTCATTATGATTAACCTATCAAGCAAGTTAAGTCTCTTATGAAAATTTCTCAAACAAAGATCAACAGTCCTCATTTGAAATTGAGTCAGGCAACAAAGGTGAATCGAGGGTTTGTATTTAAATCTCTCAACAAATAATTCCTATAGATGCAACTTTGATAGGAGTCATGATAGGGATAGGGTTGGATTGAGTCAATCACTAGCTCAATGCTCTGGGTCTCCAATAGATAACCCCTTGGTGTTTCTCTCCACCACTCAACCTATAGGTCCTAAAGGTTATTAGGCACCCCTGGTCCCTTGCCAACCCTGCTATCAATTCTAGTTTGCTGCTACCAAGCAGTTCTTGGTGCTTTCCCTCTCTTATTCTTCCTAGCCTTTAGTCCTTCTAAAGAATAATTTACCTCCATTTGCTCCCTAACTTGTTTGTAGGGGTGTGCATAGGATTTCATAGCTTCAAAACAGTCTAGGAAAGGTTCTTGACCAAGCACAAATCTCCTTTCTTCTATCGCTGCCACCATACCCTAGGTTAGGGTTTTAGGAGGGCTAGTAGCCCATGAGCCCCCATTAGGTCTCTTAGCCCGGGGTTTTAGGTTATTAATCCTCCCTGCTCAATGAACACCATAACCTCAAAGAAAGAACTCTGGCTCAATTTTGGAGCACTTCAAGATTTTTGTGGTTTCAGACCTTCTCAGGCTGTACATAGGGCTAACATTGATTTTGAGAAATTTAGGGCTTTTTAAGCCTTTACTTGGTTTGTTTGTTTCTTCCTGCCACCACTTGATCTGACAAGGTCCTGCCAACCTTCTTGGGACCTCCTGCAACCACTATGCACCATGAAATGTTAAAGATTTGCCATCCCTGCCACGTTAGGGCTTTGCCATTTACTGTCTTCCCAAGCCAAGTATCAACAACTCGCCTAGGGTAAGACTTTGGCCATGGTGCTACGCCTCATACAGACTCCTACAACTACTGTATATACAATGATGGAGTTTAGCCACCTTCCCATTGTTCCCATACTTCTTGGTATGGTGGAAGTGCGGGCTATAACCCTATTACCAGTCAAAATAGCAACAAGAAATAACACACTATTGACAAGATTGATGAAAGCGATGAGAAAAAAATATAATGTGCCAAAAACAATGCTTAAAAAGGTTCCTCTACATGATATCAAACTACCAAAACACCCTGTTCAATACATCTATCAGCTATTCCAAGAACAAGAACAGGAAAAAACCAGAAATCTTAAAAAAACACTGTTTTCTTATTAATCACATGCAACTGCCAATGCTCAAAATCATCCAACCTCTTCAAAAGGTCGAGAAATCTCTTTTACAATGCAAAGAAATAGTTAGGTTTCAATTTTGAGCCTAAGAACGACCAAAAGCTTAGCATTGGAAAACACATTGTGTTTTGCAACGTTTGTCTAAAGCTTAGGGAACAACCACAAAAAGGATTCCCAACTTATTCAACTTTCAACCTAAGAAACAAAAGGTCCTCAATCACAATATAGATGGTGTTAAAGACCTTACACAACAAAATAAAATTGATTTTGAAACAAGACTTCAAAATATGCTTGCACTTTGGCAGGTGCTCCTGCACCAAGTCAGAACATCAATTGCCTTTTCAGCTTTGTTTCTATGTGAACGTGAAGAGTTATTGGTATTTTTGGTTGGCGCCCAATTTTGAAGGTAAGTCCTTTTGCATGTAGATTGTGTGGTGTGTCACTAGTAGAATTTGGAAAATAAATGTCTAGGTGACTAAAAATTTTAGTCACAACAACTAAAAATGACTAAATTCTACTCATTTTTTGCAACTTAGCTATAAATGAGTAAAAAAATGACTAATTTGGTTGTTGACTAAAAAATTATTTAGTCACAGAAATAAAAATGACTAAATAGTTAGTCGTCAAATCCAAAGTAGACAAAATTTTTGAAAAACAAGTCGGCCAATTATTGGCATGATGTATTCATGTGCGTGATGTATTGGCGTGATTATTCACGTTCATTGTAGATTCATTCATCTCGCTTGACCTCGCTTCGTTCATTCATTTCAGACCTTGCTTCATTTGTTAGCCTAACATGAGTCATTTTGATCAGTTATAGTAGTTACTTGCATGGGCGATAAGGATTTAGAGAGGACTTGGAGACTTCTGAAAAGGCAGGCAAGGGAAAGGAATTCAAAGTTTGCTGCAATGAATTTGAATTCACTGAGGCCCTCTATAGTGAAATCGGATTCGGGGACGCCCTCTACAATGAATTCAGAGGTAATTTAAAAACCTCATTACATTAAACACAAATTCGAAATGCTCATTACAATCTACTGCTCTTAATAATGTTCTTTTACAATCTTTCCACTTTTCTGCTTTATAATGTGTTCAAGCTAAATATAATAAAATATAATTTTGGTGTCAATGCTAGAATATAATTTCCTCAAACAATTTTGATACATTTTCACTGCAAGCGCAAACTTTCCTTGTGCAAAGTAAACATGTCACACATCAGGCATTTGAACAAAGATGTTTCCTGCAGCAGCTTCTTGTACCTGTGTAAGGATTTCCTTTGCAATATCAAATTGACCCCTTTCAGCTAGCACAATGGCTACCCCATTTGCAGCATAAACATTTTCACTGCAAGCGCAAACTGTCCTTGTGCAAAGTAAACATGTGCTAGATTTTCCCACACATTAGGCATTTGAACAAAGATGTTTCCTGCAACAACTTCTTGTACCTGTGTAAAAATTTCCTTTGCAATATCAAATTGACCCCTTTTAGCTAGCACAATGGCTGCCCCATTTGCAACATAAACATTTCCTAGTCTCTGGGCCAACACTTAAGTGGCCCCTTTTGTGACATTAATATCCTCTTGAGTTATTATTATACTCCTATTTTCCAAGAGAAAAATCCCCAAGGCCCATGGGAAATGAACAATGAGAATTTGAGTTTCATTTTGAAAAGGGGACATTACATTGTACAATATTTGTTTAACAATATAATTTTTTAATCCACCTATTTGGGACTATAAAATAAAAATAGATGAATTAATCCATTTTCAATTATAGGTTCTTTTAATCTAGAATCTAATAGAAAGATAAAGCATAATACATTGAAGGACACACAAAATGTTCTAAAATAAAGACTAAAATAGGTTGCCCATAAAAAATAAGAAAGAGGAAAAATGAAAAGATAACATATAGATGATTCATTTGAGGTTTTTGATAAGATATCATTTAACTATGTCAAATGGATTTGGAAGGGACAAAGCATATTTGATTGACTAAAATTTTTAGGTAGCTTATCCATCGTCATTGTATGCATCATCTTCTCTTGGAATCTGTTTCTACAATGCACCAAGCCTAGAATTGATTGGGGATGCACTTAAGGTGGATAAAAACCCATCAAATTCTCTATGTATGCTTGGCAACATAGAACTGGAAATAGATGAATGGATTAAAGAAAAAGAAACAATTAAAGAAGCACACCAACTTGTCTTGGTTGATGAAGCAAAATGAAAAGCTGATGAAGAATGAAGGATTCAAATGGAAAGGAGAAAGCAAGAGGAAGAACTTCGGTGGGTGATGCAACAAGAGGAGAAATTTGAAAGTGTGAAGGAATTATGGAAGAGTAAGTGTAAGGATAGGGATGATGATGATGATGAGGCCGGTCAGTCTGAGAAGAAATAGAAGAAGAAAAAGAAGAAGGATAAGGACCACAAGGCTTATGATTCTTATATGGAGGAACTTGATGTTGCCATGGAAGATGAGGAAAAATATATGAGTGATAAGGCACAAGATGATGCAGAAAATGCCCAAGATCTTCTTGCAGCTGCAAATCTAGAAGACTCTAATGATGGTGAGACAAATTCTTTAGTTTCAACAAAATCATGAAGGAGACATGCATACTCTAATTCTGAAGATGATGAACCATTGCAGAAACAGAGTCCGAGAGAAGATGATCCATATGATGATGATGTCTAGGCTTCCTGAGCTTTAACCAAACCTAGCTCCTATTTTCCAAGAGAAAAATCCCTAACGCCCATGGGAAATGAATGATGAGCATTTGAGTTTCAATAGATTCCAAGAGAAGATGATAAATACGATGACAATGGATAGGCTACCTCAAAATTTTAGTCAATCAAATATGATTTGTCCCTTCCAAATCCATTTGACATAGTTAAATGAGATCTTATTAAAAACCTCAAATGAATCATTTGTATGTTATCTTTTCATTTTTCCTCTTTCTTGTTTTTTATGGGCAACCTATTTTAGTCTGTTGAAATTCAAATGCTCATCATTCATTTCCCATGGGCCTTGGGGATTTTTGTTTTGGAAAATAGGAGCTAGGTTTGGTTAAATATTAGGAAGCCTAGACATCATCATCATATGGATCATCTTCTCTCAGAATATATTTCTGCAATGGTTTATCATCTTCAAAATCAGAGTATGCATGTCTCCTTTGTGATTTTGTTGAAACTGGAGAATTTATCTCCCCATCATCAGAGTCTTCTAGACCTGCTGTTGAAAGAAGATCTTGGGAATTTTTTGCATCATCTTATGCCTTATCACTCATATAATTTTCCTAATCTTCCATGGAAACATTAGGTTTCTCCATATAAGAATCATAAGCCTTGTGGTCCTTATCCTTCTTCTTTTTCTTCTTTTCCTTCTTTTGTTTCTTCTTAGACTAATCGACTCATCATCGTCATCATCCCTGTCCTTACACTTACTCTTCCATAATTATTTCACACGCTCAAATTTATCCTCTTGTTGCATCACCCATTGAAGTTCTTCCTCTTGCTTTCTCCTTTCTATCTGAATCCTTTGTTCTTCATCAACTTTTTGTTTTGCTTCATCAACCAAGATAAGCTGGCGTGCTACTTTAATTGTTTCTTTTGCTTTAAGCCAATCATTTGTTTTAAATTCCATGTTTCCAAGCATACATAAAGCATTTGATGAGTTTTTATCCACCTTAAGTGCATCCCTAATCAATTCTAGGCTTGGTGCATTGTAGAAACAAATTCCAAGAGAAGATGATGTATACAACGACGATGGATAAGCTACCTCAAAATTTTAGTCAATCAAATATGCTTTGTCCCTTCCAAATCCATTTGACATAGTTAAACGAGATCTTATCAGAAACCTCAAATGTATCATCTGTATGTTATCTTTTCATTTTTCCTCTTTCTTGTTTTTGATGGGCAACCTATTTTAGTCTTTATTTTAGAACATTTTTTGTGTCCTTCAATGTATTATGCTTTACCTTTCTATCAGATTCTAGATTAAAAGAACCTATAATTGAAAATAGATTAATTCATATATTTTTATTTTACAATCCCAAATAGGTGGATTAAATTATTCTACTATTAAACAAATCTTGTATAGTGTAATGTCCCCCTTTCGAAATGAAACCAAGTTGAAACTCAAATGCTCATCATTCATTTCCCATGGGCCTTGGGGATTTTTGTTTTGGAAAATAGGAGCTAGGTTTGGTTAAAGCTCAGGAAGCCTAGACATCATCATATGGATCATCTTCTCTTGGACTCTATTTTTGCAATGGTTCATCATCTTCAGAATCAGAGTACACATGTCTCCTTCATGATTTTGTTGAAACTGGAGAATTTGTCTCGCCATCATCAGAGTCTTATATACCTACAGTTGCAAGAAGATCTTGGGCATTTTTTGCATCATCTTGTTCCTTATCACTCATATAATTTGCCTCATCTTCCATGACAACATTAGGTTCCTCCATATAAGAATCATAAGCCTTGTGGTCTTTATCCTTCTTCTTTTCCTTCTTCCGTTTCTTCTTAGACTGACCAACCTCATCATCATCATCATCCCTATCCTTACACTTACTCTTCCATAATTCCTTCACATGTTGAAATTGCTCCTCTTGTTGCATCACCCACCGAAGTTCTTCCTCTTCCTTTCTCCTTTCCATCTGAATCCTTCGTTCTTCATCAACTTTTCATTTTGCTTCATTAGCCAAGACAAGTTGGCGTGCTACTTTAATTGTTTCTTTTTCTTTAATCCATTCATCTATTTTTAGTTCCATGTTTCCAAGCACACATAAAGCATTTGATGAGTTTTTATCCACCTTAAGTGCATCCCCAATCAATTCTAGGCTTAGTTGGATCTCATTTTGAGCCTGAGTTATGGCTGCAATATGTAGATATGCATCCATATAATCAGGAAACTTGAACAATTTTGGCCTGTATAAAAGATTTTCCTTTTTAGTATCATGTAGTTGTTCAAACAACCTAGCAAGATTAAATAGTGTTGTGAAGTAATTGCAAAACCGCTTAGGTTGACTTTGTAAAAACTATATTGTAATTGAAATTTTGTCATCTATCAACATCTAGTTATTAGTTATGCAATGTGAAGTAATGCTTTGAGTTTGAAAGATGTGCAATGCCATGTAATCAATAATGCAGATGATTATGAACAAATAATTGATACCAATTCATAATATACCCTTATATTCCAACCTAAAATACATAAAAAATCCAATCATACACAATATTATCAACAAATAATTGAGACAAGAATTCGAGCACCAGATTAAATCTTCTTGTCCATTGATTGATTCAAATAGATATTACAATATAACATAAGTCTCCTCATATATGTTTCTATAAGTGCCTATAATGATGATATCAAAATTTAGTCTTGGTTTCTCATTTATAAGACAAGCAACAAGCTTCAAACCATTACAAAATATGACATCTTTTGAAAATTCACGCCTCTTCGTATAAACTAGACTAAACATTAGTTTTTCTTAAAACATAAAACAAAGATAGTAGATAACTAATGAAGTCTTCAGCACTCGTGATACCATATTCCGTTAATCTTCGTAAAGCACTTGTGATCATTGAAGATCGTTTCAATGTCCTTTCTCCATATTAGTGTATCTGAATGTGCGGTTCTTCCACTGTGACATCCCCAAGGCCTACTATTCGGGGGGAGAACCCATATACCTCTACTCCCACTCGTACACTATATAATCATGTGGCCATTTGTATTCTTGAATTTTCAATATATTTACAAAGTGAATCTTCCATTGACTATCTAGTAATGCCCTGCCATCCATGATAAACTTAGAATATCCAACATCCAACACTATTACTCCATCCATGATTAAGTCGAACCTGTCAAGACTCAACTCACCGTCCTTTTGTATGCGAGTGATGCACTGTGGAACAATCTATCCAAATTCACTCTTCCATTCGTTGAGGTCCTTCAAGTGGTCATCATCTTTCAATAGTTTTGGTAAAAACCACTAATTCAGAGTATGAAATGAATCTATTCTTGTTATGATCTTTTGGTCCTCTCCTTGTATATATTGGAATTCATCTATAACTATTTTGGCCATTTTCTCTGTAGGTTTTAATGCTGCAGTAGCCTCAATACTCCTCTGTAATATTTTGCACAAGGTTACCAATGTGTGGTGTATAGGCTGCCAATTCTTAAAAATGTGATCCAGTATGGGTAGATGTGTTTTCATATGATCAATTTCCTGTATCAACGAGTTGTAGCAATCATACACACTTTCCAACTTATCCACAATTAGCTTTATCCTATGCTCAAGGACCTTATCTAAAACATTGCAGATTTTCTTATTCACTCTTTCCTTACCCTCATTGTTGGCTTTCTTTAACTCTTCAATCTCTTGTCTAAGAATGCTCACTTGTTTAGTAAAAGAACTTTCTATATCAACTGGTGGAGTAGGAGGACACTGGTATAACATTATTTCCTTGTTCTGCGAGGGGCCTGCTTCTCTCAATTGTTCCTTCAACTTCACATTTTCCATGAACAATTTATTGACTTCATCATTTAAATTTTTTTGTTCCTTTTTGTACTCTCCCAATCTAGCTTCCATCTCCTTAACTATAGCTTGAGTGAACATAACTGAATGCATTGTCATGGTTGCAACTTCTAGAGGAGATGTATCCTTTAATGTTTTCACCATAGTTGTCCCTTTCATTTCCTGCACTACATCTAGTAACCTTGGTTTTTGTGTAATCTTTTGTTTGGCCCAGAATGCCAAGGTTTCAATCTTAGGGTTATATCCTATGCCACTTACCCCTTCATCCAAGTCAAACTCAACAATCGGTATTGGGTCCTCCTATGTTCTTACTTGATCAAGTAAAAACATTTTCTTTAATTCCATACCAGGGACAATAAGTATATTACTTTTCAAAATCATCTCTCTAGCCTCTTGTGGGTTGACATCAATATTATCAATCCTTAATTCATTAAAAGTTTGGGCTACTATCTGATCATGCTAGGATTCCTTAGCTCCCATCTTATTTATTTCAACCCTTGCTTCAAACTCTCTCATTTTCATCTTAATCCAAAAGTATTTAAATTCATGGGTTTTGATAATTATCTTCCAAGAACTTGCGAGTTGCAACTACCTTGTCATCATCATGCTTTTCTCTTTCTCCTTGTACCTCAATATTGGCTCTAGTTTTAGGCCCGTGGGCTTTAGTTTCAAGCATAGGTTGGTCCACTTCAACATCATCCTTAAAATTTCTTAACACATTAACTGCTTCTTCTATATCTCCAACCTCCTCACTTATTTCACAGGAAACAAGTGGCTCTATCTCTTGTGTCTTGTTTTTTAGAAGGTGGTTGTTCAGGAGGTGATCCTAGAGAAGCATGACATGTTGAAACATTATCTGGAGTTGGTTCTATAATTAGAATACCACTCAACCTTTTGGGACACAATTTGGCAAGTCAACCTATATCTGCTGCAGTCTTATAGAATTCATGAAACTTGTCAATTATCATATCAATCCTCTTGACATGATCTGCTTCCTCTACGAAATAACCCAAGAAATCACTGTGCTTCATCTTTCTTTCTTCCTCAATCTTTTTTGTAAGTTCCCATTTTCTCCTCGTATCATATACTTGTTGAGGAGTGAAACAATTTTTGATTACATCTTCTTCATATTCAATCTGGTGAGTGACCATAGCCTTGGTAAGGATGGTGCATCTTACAAAATTCATGTGACGCTTAGGGTCAAAAGCTCTTTCCTTTCCAGACTGTAAAGAGTACCTTGATTTTAGATAATTATGCAACTCTTCAAGTGTATCAGATCCCACTGATAGTTCCCAACATGTCAAATTGGGTAGAAATGTACCAATCCTTTGTTTACTCATGACATCATTTTCCATCCATAGAATTTTCCACATGAACTCTAAAAAGGCTAATTGAAGGGGGAAATACTTTGGCAGTATATGTGGGGCATGTGGGCATCCATAAATCCCGACTATTGTGGTATCTGGTAGAAAAAACCAATCACTAAAGTTATGAGTATGGCCTTGCTCAGGTTTCAAAGCCAAAGGTATTAACAATTGTAGCACAAGTGTGTGTAGTCTTGGTGGTTGGTGGCCAAGAACTCTCATAATTCTGTACACAAACTGATCATAGAATATCACATATTTTGGATTCTTACATCTGATGTCCCATATATAACACCATAGTTGCACTGGAAACAAATTCCCCTACTTGTCAATATGACCCAAACACATACTTTCCTCCATCTATCTTTATTCTGGTATAATATCAGGTAGCATAACAAAGAATATTGCCTGAATGTTATGGGGACTCTATTTTCCCTGACTTGTAGAAATGCTTCATGCAATGATTTCTCAAGATATGAGGCAAAATCATATTCAATGTTCATCTCAAGGTTTTGGATCCTCATAGCCATCATCATTAAACTAACTAGCATTCAATCTTCTGCATCTATCCCAAGTACTTGACAGAGAGCAAAGTAGTGGGCTTTCTTGAAATAGAATTGGAAATATGACACTTCAAATGGTTAAGTGGCAGAAGGGGATATAGGAATCACCCTGTTGTTCACACCCCTTTTCATGTAAATGGGGACTTCATCACTTCTATGGGTTTTCCTCAATCTAATATATTCTTCTTTACTTCTTTGTGAATCAATTTTAGTCAGGGCTTATTTGTTTAGGTCAAAATAGTCAATGATGGCCGCTTTAGTCAACACAACTAATGGTGAACCATCTAGCAATCTCACAGACCTATTATCAGGATGATAACTTTGAGCCAATACTCTGATGAACTCTACATCTATAAAAACATTTGGGACAATTAACCTAGCCAAATCTAATGCCCATGGATTTGACACTAGAATCTTGCCCTCCCTTTTGTAATAAAAGTACTAGAATAGTTCCTACCCAAAGATAGGGATAAGGGAATCTCTATATCCATGAGCCACATCATTAAAAACATTCTTAAATCCTCTCTCAATTGATTGAGGGAGTATATCCATGATAGAGTAATGTGAGGACCTCTTTTTAACGTTAGATTCTTCATTTTTAGTTTGAGGTTCTTTCTTCTTGGGCGGCATGATGTTTAACTATCTTACTTCTCCTAGTATATCTGAAATGAAAAATTCAAAACAATCTTGTACTCATAAAACTTAATTCACAGTTTAACTATCTTACTTCTCCTATAGTTTTGAAATGCAGAATTTCAAACAATCTTGTACTCATAAAACTTAATTCACAAGAGTTTTGTGCACTTACCTGGGTTACGATGGTTGCAGAGCTTAACCTCCTTGAACTCCTAGCTCCCCACATGATAATTTTTGCAAATGAGTGCAAAGAGAATGTTGAATTCTTGGTATAATAGCTCCTAAGCTAAGTCATGTCAACATTAATATCAACCTTATGCCAAATATTTTTCTTGTAGTTTGAGTTTGAACATGCACCATTGATTTTACAAGATTGAATGATTGATATGATTCGTGCATTTAATATGGCTTTATCACCACCACTTTCTATAACTTCCACGAGATAGAGGGGTATAAATTGCTATACCGCATGCTTCTTTTCATTTCACCACGGGGTAGCGGGATCCTTACCTCTATACTGCAAGCTTGACTTGTTTGACCCGCGGTACTACAGTTTACATTAACAGTTACCGCCATACTACATGCTTCGTCACATCCTTCCATGGTATAGCGGTTCATATTGCCCTATTGCATGCCTTTATGATCTTCCTCGCAGGATGGTGGGTTATTCACCGCTATACCACACCCTTCATTTTTCCTTCTTGCGGTATGGCAGTTTATGATGTATTTAAATTATCTCATACCGCCCAACCATGTCCTCATCATAATACTTCCGTGGTATGGTGGTAAACATCTTCATGTTGTCTGTTACACACCATCAACCCACCAAGGGTTCAGATTACTGCTGCATGATCGTGGCAAGAGACTGTTAAGGGATTTGGAATGTTTTTAGTTGGACATGTTTTTGCTTAAGTATATATATGATGAATTTTTGGCTTTGTATAGGTCTTTTAGTGTCAATCAGACCTAAAAAATTTATATGTTCAGTAAAAAATAAAAAGGAATATAAGGGTCAAGGCTCAGGTCATGAAGCTCAAGGTTAATTGTGATGATGGAACTAGGCAAAATTTTAAGGTTCTAACACACCTCATGATGAACTAGACTATGTTTTTCCTTCATCCTGCTTGTGTTATGTTTTTATGAGTTCTTCTCTTGTGAATATATCCCTAAGGAAAATTTGTATGATACCTGTAATTGTAAACATCTTCTTGGTTTTTTACTATAAATTATTTTTAATTTGTAAACTAAATTCTATTTTAAGTTTCCATTTGCAGTTATCAATGGATTGGAAAGTCAACAATTATCAACTTATGAAATCAATAAAGTTTTATTGATTCAAGTTGCTGATTTATACATTATTGTTTATTTGGACTTCAGGAAATGAAGACAAGAACTACAAGGCACAAATTAGATGATAGTTCATAATGTTCAAATTCCCGAGACAAAATATAAGCGCACACATACCAAAAAAGTGGCCAAGAATAATGAATATTTTTTGAGTCTTGGTTTGAAAAGGAAAGTTGTAAATCCACTAAGTAGTATATTATTTTTTTAATAGTGTTTAATAAAATTTTATAGGTGGGAGCTTTATGTATATAAGACATAATATGATATATATTTTTGTTTTATAGGCAACAAAAAGAGTGCAAAGAAAACATGGAGAAAAAACAAAAGGAAAAAAAAGATACAGTGTCACCATCTCGTAGAAGCCAATGCTTTTATGATTCAAAAAATGCAATTGGTGAAAATGATAGTTGTGATGATGTGCAACCTAGTATAGCACATGGTGATGTGCAACCTAATATAGCACATGGTGATGTGTAGCCTGATATAGCACATGGTGATGTGTAACTTGATATAACACATGGTGATGTTCAACCTGATATAGCACATGGTGATGTGCAATGTTGTAATGATATCTTAGGACTAAGTCTAAGAGAGATTATTGAAAAACATCAGGGCAAAGGAACAATAGGTTTGCAGATGCTTTTTTCAACATTAAAGGATGTGTTTAATAATGTGGAATCCAAGGAGACCAGTACTGATCTACCTACTCATGCCACACTTGATGTGGCCAAGGAGCATGAAGTTCTGGTTAATGAAAGTCATTAAGAGAGACCACTTTTATCTATTGTGCCTCAGAGTGCACTTGTTGCATCTAGAACTTTTGATGGAACTAGTGGATTAGCCAAAAATACTGGTAGTGGTAATTTAATAGAAGATGTGGATGCTTTTGTCAAAAGACAAAGATTGAGTCAAGATTTGTACAAATCTACTGAGAGGAATGCAAAAGAAAGAAAATTAGAAGGCAAGAAGCCATTCTTGCTTGAGGTATCAAGAGATGGTGAGCCCATTGGGCCAAATGCTGCAAAGTGGGCAACTGAGTTGGGTGTAAGATGTAGGGCCCATTTGGATATTTGTAAATAAAATTTTGCAGATCAAGATCCATGAGCTGTGGAAAATGTTATACAAAAAATGGAAAATTCTTTTGAGACTACTGGTGGACAAATCTCTAGAAAATATTACAAGCAAAGGATGAGAGTTTTGATTAACAATTATAAACACATGTGCAGAAAAAAATCATGTTGGGAAAAGAGAGGTTTGACTCTAGTCTATCTCCCAAAGAGTGGGAGGCATTGAGATAAAGTATGCATTCCAAAGAATATTTGGTAAAGAGTAATAGATGCAAGAGAACAAGAGATAATGTGATGGCTGGATATACATTTGTCTGAGGTGGGTTGCACGCCAAAATGGACAAATTTGCAGTAAGTGTATGGATTTTTGGTTCAATTTACATTATATTATTTATTTCAAATTTTTATTGAACTGACTATATATTGAAATTGACATTGTATTTTAGGTGGAAAACAGTAATAGAGAAGCAGGTGCAAAAGATATTGTCAATTATATGGCAACACTAGATGCTAGTAAATCGAAGAGTAGGATGAAGAAATCTAGTTCATCAACAAAGATTTCACAACCATCTATTCAATGCCTAGTAGGAGCCTCTGTAGATCATGTCAACTCATATGAATTAGGGTACCGAAAGGTAATGAGTTGCATATTAGGTCTTAGTCAACAAGTTACACAGTTGGTTGAAACCGTTAACCCTATGGTTTATGCATGGAATGAGCATAAATCCATGGATTTAGATGAGGTAAGAGGCTCTATTGATCTCATTTCTTCTTGTTTGTAAGTTCTATATACAAATGCCTCTTAATATGTAGATTATTGAAATTTGAGCGTAGGAGAATCCAACCCAATTTCTTTATTGTTGGAGTGATAAAAAAAATGTTCTTTTGGACAAATTTATAGCTTGCATTCTTTACTTGACTATTGAATGCTTTGTATATTCTTTTGCATGATGGTTAAACCACATGTAGAGCAATTTTTTCA